>MJUU01018814.1:75324-88468 GCA_002080025.1 Modiolus philippinarum
TTTCTTTGGTTATCTGTAAATTTACGATTTTGGCCCCCTTCGGCCCCTCATAGCTGGGTAAGGAAACAAGTTACCAAAAATCTTATAGTAGAGCTCTACGATAATTTTTCGTTAGGAATCCTTTGGAAAAAATTGCATCAAAATCGGACTAAAAATAAAAAAATTAAATTTTTGAAATTCGCCCCTTTTGGGCCCCATTTATCTCGTGAACGGTACATGCCATGTGAAATCCGTTGCATACTACAGATTGGAAATTTTCTAAGGACTTTACTGAAAGAAACCCCATCAAAATCCGATAAATAATAAAGTTTTTACAGTCAAATATGTGAAAACAACCAATTTAACCCCTTTTGGCCCCTTTTCTAAAACGGGTGGGGCCAGGAACATAAAATTATAGCCCCGGCTAAAGCATGTGCCAAGAAACATCATACTAAAATTTGAAAATGATCTGTTCACTGGAACCAAAGTTATGCTGTCCACAGACACAAAAATACCCAATTTTACCCCCTTTTCTGAAACAGGTGGGGCCATAAACCCGAAATTAAAACCCGGGATAGCCATTATGCCAAGAAACCACATACTGAAATTTGAAGATGATCCGTCCACTAGAAACAAAGTTATGCTGGCCACAGAAGCCGACGACTGCGCCATAACATTATACGACCTCAAAATTTTTGCGGTCGTATAAAAATGAGAATGTGTCTTTAAGACAACGATGCCTGGCAATTCTAGAAAATGAATTTTAGCTATAGTCCAATTTTAACCCAAGTCCCTCATGAAACTTTATAAATGGTAAAATGTAAATTACTTATAATTACATTTCTTGCATATTCATTAAATTCCCTCAATTTGATAGGTGAACATGCATGGACCATGTGGAATATCAATGTGAAGTTGTAATTTTGATGAAACACATTGACAGCATGACCATGTGGCAGAACTCCACAGAAAGATTTGTAAACATAGAATCCTAATGTACATTATTTACTTTCCTTTTATGTGAAGTGTAAATTTGTGTCAAATGAGCAATAATAAAGGGAGTCAAGCCCTTCTACATGTAGAGAGATTGTTTTTAATGATAGGACTTGATACACTGATCAAGAAAATCTGCCTGGTTTTTCTGTTGTTTCATATAATGTATACTGCAACTAATTTTGTTTTAGCAGATAGTTGAGAAGGTATGCAGAATAAAAATATTAAGTATAAGTATATATTATTTTTCACTGTAAAACTTTTTGAATACAACCTACATGTACTGTATTAATATTAAAATTAAGATAGCTTTATCTTCGTATTCAAAAATGACCAATGGGATAACATGTAGAAGACGACATTAGGGGTCATTGTAGGATTTACAAAATTAAGTATGACGATCCTGAACTTATGAAATGCAAAATTTACAGAATATTACTTGTGACATTCCGGAACTTATGAAATATGACATTTTCAAATTAATTGTGACCTTCTTGAATTTATGAAGTGTGACTTTCCTCTTGACGCCCTTCCATAGGTTGTTCCTATCGTCATATTACCCTATACTGATTTTACTATTATAGTGTTATTAACTGTCTGTTTCTGTATTGGCCCTGTATAGATTCGGAGGGTCGAGGGCCAATACAGTTGATCGAGAATCTATACGGGGCCAATACAGAAACAGACAGTTCATAACACTTTTATTAAATAATCTAACTTTTTTTCTTTTAGCACTTATACATGTATTTTTTTTGTTGTTACTGTTGTAAAAATGGGGTGCTCCGTTCCCGATAATCAATACAGTTTACCCCATCCCCTGCCCCTTTTTGAGAACCAATGATTTAGCAAATAAAAAAATTATGTATTCTGTATTCTGTACAAGGGTCAAATTTTGATAGGTATGAAAGTTGTTTAGAACCGTTACGTTCTTCGTACTTTCACTTTCTATTGTTGACGACGTCAACTTCCACACAGATTTGCTGTTTTATTTAACGTAATTGTGCCTTTGCATCCAATGTTTATTGTGTTCTAAAAGATTTAATGATAAACAAGTTATAAAGAGGAGTTAGGCCTTAACTTTACCGATTTTTATTGATCATTACATGTATTGATCGAATTCTATTTAAAGTTCGGGTTTCCCCTTGGAGTCTGGATAAAAATAACTCGTCCTGTTTCATGGTTTTTACGTGTAACAATTGTTGTTTAATATTCTAAGATATATACTACAATGTAGTATGTCATGCTTTTTAAAAGAAAGTGGAATTTATTTTAACTTTGCGCATATGAATAGATTTAAGGAATGGAATTGTTATTTACAACCATCGTGAATACAATTTTACTATAAATAACCGCTCTCAAGTTGACCTCAATGAACCCTGTATTAGCCCAGGACAATACAGGATTTTCCTGTATCTGCCCATGGACCGAAAAAGCTGTATTAATATCACTAGGGCTAAGCCATTAGTATGACTCATGCTGTGTTTGCCATATTAGGGCTGATTTTATTATATTATTTAATAAGTGGATTTAATAACCAATTCAGGATATAATATTCCCTGTCATAACAACGACCCATTTGGGAGATTGTCCTCCACCTACTGAACTGTTTACAACTTGATAAGTTAACACATACATAATTTTTTAACTGTTCCTCTGAGAAATCTTGATGATGGTGTTTTTCGAACTGGTAACGTGTGACCTTAGACAAGATAACAGCTGTTTTGGGTTTAAAAACAGTCTTTGGACTGTCAGTGGTAAGTGTTGAAGTCACTGATGTGCACAAAGTCTTTGGTATTTGAGATTTAAATGTTCGGTGTAGCCTATGAAACAATCTGTAGCAATGCATTATTCAACGGTTCATATTCCGTGCTCAACTTGCAAAACTTAAAACTCGTCTACACATTATGATTTTCACAAAATATGTTAAAAATTTCAACAAGGTGAAACCCCACGTTTGTAGTTTGTTTGGAATTGAATAAAGCTATTTGATTAGTTTCGAAAAAAAGAATTTTTTAATTTTCGTTTTTTCATTTGAAGGCAAAATCTACATATAACAGTGTTTAAAATATCTAACTGTCTAATATAGTAAGAAAAGCGTTTTTTAATGACTGTAAAGTATTTTGTTGTAAAAATTTCCAACCGGAAGTTTTGAAATACGAAAACAAACACTAAACATTTCGGCCCCGGAAAGACAGCCGGCACGACGTGTCTTTTGTCAATTGTCAGCGAATGTCTCGAAGAAAGTAGAAATCACTATTTCAGAAAACTTTTAAAATGCTTCCATTGCACAAAGGAGACAAAGATTATCGCCCTGGATGGACAGTAACAGAAAAATTCAAGGGTTGGATGAGGTATAATTCAAGCATATGGTAAACGTGGCAGTGGTTCATCAGAAATGTTTACAGTTATAGGTGTTAAGTCGGGACTTAATGTGTATATAAAGTATTGAAATGCCTTATTGAGATGATAAGAGCCATTTCGGTTATCATATTTGATTTTTGTTATTACAAAACTGAAAGTATTGATGTGCATTTACATTTTATTCATACCATTTACCAGGTTGGGCACAAGCACCCATTTGGGTTGTAATATTCTCTTATCATACGGCCCATGTCTCCTGGTTCTGTAGTACATTCACTTTTTTGTTAGTTTTCACTGTTCAACTCCATTGATAGCAGTGGAGGCACAGGGGTTTGTTACGAAAAAGAATAAGGTCCAACCCACTTAGGTAACAAGACGTTCCGGCCTTACAACAAATCCGGCCCTGTACTTTCTGGCCTCATTCCAATCCGGCCCTGTCTTGAAAGCCTTACGATGATTTATGTATTACTGTTGTTTTCCGCGAAAATTTTTTAGTTGAATTTGTTTTTGCTTTACGAAAAATTCAACTTCATATGCCAATTTTATACCTTGGAAGATGGAAAGCATAATTATATCCTTAAGTTTTTAGTGTTACAGTATATTTAGTCGTGCATCTGAACTCAGATCTATTTTATCTACTTGAATTTTATTCTTTCGGCATTCTTCTACAATTCAAATGCTAGCATTTCAAATAAAAATAAACTTGGTATGCAGTTAAGANGTCGGGACTTAATGTGTATATAAAGTATTGAAATGCCTTATTGAGATGATAAGAGCCATTTCGGTTATCATATTTGATTTTTGTTATTACAAAACTGAAAGTATTGATGTGCATTTACATTTTATTCATACCATTTACCAGGTTGGGCACAAGCACCCATTCGGGTTGTAATATTCTCTTATAATACGGCCCATGTCTCCTGGTTCTGTAGTACATTCACTTTTTTGTTAGTTTTCACTGTTCAACTCCATTGATAGCAGTGGAGGCACAGGGGTTTAATACGAAAAAAATAAGGTCCAACCCACTTAGGTAACAAGACGTTCCGGCCTTACAACAAATCCGGCCCTGTACTTTCTGGCCTCATTCTAATCCGGCCCTGTCTTAAAAGCCTTACGATGATTTAGTATATTTAGTCGTGCATCTGGACTCACATCTATTTTATCTACTTGAATTTTATTCTTTCGGCATTCTTCTACAATTCAAATGCTAGCATTTCAAATAAAAATAAACTTGGTATGCAGTTAAGAGCCTGGGCTATCCCTCACTGTACGTTTTCATTTGTAAATTTTTAAAACTGCTAGCTGCGTTGTTCCTATATCATGCAGTGATATTGATAATTTTTTATAACCAATTTCCATTTAAATAATTCGACTTTCTATCTCCGATATCATAAACAAACTTAACAAAACAACGACATAGTACCAATTGACAATACAGGGACGGATAGACAAAGGCCGGATTGTCATAGGGCCAGACTGTTGTAAGGCCAGATGATCTCAAATTCACCCACTTAATGGGTTGGAGCTTATTTTTTTTCGTAACAAACCCTGTGGTGAAGGTAGGTATGCAAGTGCCTACATTGTATATCTATAACGGTTCTTTGGACTCTTCTTTGTATGTAAGTCTACCTATGTTAAGGATATTGAATTGGGGAAGGAGAGGAGCAAGACCTTTTCTGTTCATGTGTTTTGGGCATTTTCAGCTGGTTGTTGAATGTTTTTTGGGGAAATAAATCAGATGTTAAGTTTTAACTGTTTTGGATAGTTTGGTGTTTTCTGTTCAGTTAAATTTTTACTTTGTATTAAATGTTAATGGGAAATAAAAAGCACTGTTTTGCTGTTAATCATAAAAATTACACTGTTAATAGACATTTTCCAAAACCCCTCGGCGCAGATTTGAATTCTACAGATTTTTTTAAACAAAGGCCATTTTAACAAGAAATGCACAGGTAAATTCAATTGTACTCTTAAGCACTGAGTATGCACCAAGTAGATGAATGGCATGATTGGCTATGACTTTGGTTCCTTTTGCCCCTGCCCTTCTGCTGATCCTTTGGGAAACACCGACATATTTGAGTTGTTGTAACACCATAAAAAAATGCAATTTGAAATTTCTTTTTTTACATAGATTACATATACATGTATGTTTATAGGTAAACTTGGTTAGTTTTACCTTCCTTTGTTGTGTTGTAAGATTAAAACCCTTTTATATGATTAGTCAATCTAGTAATGTGATGTCATTCTGGGTAAGAGAATGATGCCCTAAGCAGGTTATAGTTTTACAGTGATAAAAATTCGGTCCTTTTACTTATATAGGCTACAGTTTATATCAATAGCAATATATTTTTCGCAAAATGCAAACATTCAATTTTTTTTAGAAAGTTGTGTGCCCAAATCTCATAGACCCTTCACAGCTGCCTCAATGAGAGCTATATATAATTTCTTTTGGAAAGTTTTGCATTTCATCTATATAATTGCCCTTTTTAACAGATAATGTCAAAACAAAGAATATTCACTGTAAAATGTCTCCCATTTAGGAGATAATACCCTAATTTAGGTTTCGTACCCTGTGTGGTCCTGACAAGGTTGGCAAAAAGGCAGACAATACTAGTATTGTTAGGGGCAGTGGACAAATTGGCCATTTAAAATTTCTATTGTCCAGTATTGTCCACTTGAGGAGTATTGTCCAGGGCAGTATTTACTGGTATTTACTGGTTAAAAAACAAATACAAAAATTAAAAGAAATACAGTCAAATACAATGTATACTATTGACCACATAGAATATGTATTGACTACTTAAACTTTGTATTGTCCAGTAATTGCACATTTAAATTTAAATTGTCCAGTATTGTCCACTTGAGGAGTATTGTCCAGGGCGGTATTTACCAAAAAATACCACCGGTAAATACTGGGGTGTTTTTTTCCACCCAACCTTGGTGGGCCATTGTCCCCAACATGAACAATATCAATTATTTGCATTCAGACATTTACTTTTCAGTGGAATATATGTCACACACGTAGATAAGCTGAACTGTAAATAAATATTTTTTTTAATTTCAGATTGATTTTCTCAGAGAAAACTTCAAGAAATATATTTTTCTTTCTTTTATTGAATCTCTCATTTGCATTTGTTGAGTTGGCTTATGGCGTTTGGACCAATAGGTAAGTAATTTAGTAATTAGTAGGAACATGACAAAATGTTACTTTTAGGTGAACCTTTGCATTGGATTTTACCCCCGAGGGAACCCCAGGGTATAGAAATAGGACCTAGTATCTCTGGCCTATGGGGTATGACCCCTCCAAAACGGGACTGACCCCGTCGGAACCCCGGGATATAGAAATAGGACCCAGTATTCTAGGCTTCTTGGTACAACCCCATCAAAACTGGATGTCCGTGGTTGTGCTGGATGAATAAATACACAACCCATCTTTTGGATGGGATGTAAACTCAGGTCCACGTGTTGGAAGAAATGCCAAGCTTCCGGCACGTTAAAGAACCCTTGTAGCAAGCTCTTTTTTGAGTGGTCCGTAGGTGATTGGCTACAAGGCTTAATTCCCCACCCCTTTCTATTTCACCCTACTTTTCCAGTGGCAGTCAGAATTTCCTGTCCCATGACCCTTTCCATACCCCAAAGTGATTATTTATTAACAAACTTGTTCAGTAGACGTTAAACAATATTCAATCAATCAATCAGTACATTGGATTTTATCAGAATGCACACATATCAAATTTATGTTTTCAGCATACATGTCTAACAAAAAATCGTCAGATTTTGACAAAGTGACCATAAATCATCAATCGTACTAGTAGCATTTTATGTCAAGCTGACCTTGTCCAAAAAAATTATGAAGCAGATTTATAAATAACATAATACTGAAGTTGCTGTTAATTTGGATTCCACATATGCACATTTCAATAACTTATGTCTCTTCAATGTAGATCTGTGTAGAAATTATAAAGTGAAGCAAAATATGTTCTATAATATATCCTAATTTCAAACTAAGTTATTTGGTGCAATGGCTTGCAAATACATACAAGTACATGAACCTCCATCTACTTTATTTAAAGGAAATTAAATTTATGAAAATAATGCAAAATTGCTCACTCTCCAGTTTCCATGTTCTCTTCCTTCATTTTTGATTCAGGGTGTTAAAAATAAAAAAATGAAAATATTACTTATCAATTGATGATGACCGATATCTAGATTTCTTTAATGTATTCTTTGACTTTCGGGTATAACAAGTAGTTTTGAAAGATATTGTAACCTATTTATTTGTACCTTGGGACTGATATCAACATTCCTTTCGTGTGTTCGTTGACTTTCTGTATTACAAGTAGTTTTTCACGATAATGTAACCTTTTTACTTTAATTGTAGCTTGGGACTGATATCAGATTCCTTTCATATGTTCTTTGACTGCACTGCATTATTGGCTGGTCTAGCTGCATCAGTTATTTCAAGATGGCGTGCAAATGAAAACTATTCATATGGGTATGTAGACCTTCATCAATATTTTTTTTAACAATTTTAAGTAATTTTATTCATTAGCAACAATTTCATATTCAAACTTCTGTAATATGTCTCCACTTATGATTCATTAATTTTCACTTTTATATAAGTATCAAAAACTGACTTATACATGTAATAATCAATGTAAGGTTGTACAAATGTTTGGGTGAGGTATTTGTGTAAATACCAGTCCAGAGACCAGAGACCAGAGATGAATTCTACAGGATGACTTCGTTTACAATGCACAAGACAAGTGATGATAATTTTTTAATGTTGTTTTGTACAACTATCTCCCTGAAGGGAAAATATGCATTTTTTCGGGGCAAATATGGTTATAGGGGAAAAATGAAGATTCTCGAGTATTACCGGTATGTAAAATACATTTGTATATTCTGTTTCTGGACCAAACTTATCACTGCATTATTTTCATAAAGTAGAATGATTAATGCTAAGGACTGTAGGATATTTGCATATCATAGAATTTTATGAAATTTTCTTTGGTGAAACATAATTGTTTTATTTTTCAAAATGTAAAATTAGATTTAGTGCTTCATTTATGCACAAAAACTAATATTAAATAATTCAGAATTTTACAAATGATAGCGAAAATGCTGTATGAAGGGATAACTTTCAGCAAAATATAGATTCTGTTCATACTTTGTATGTTTTTTTTTATACCCCGCCTACGAAGTAGGAGGGGTATATAGTTTTCGGATACGTTGTCCGTCCATCTGTCCGTCCGTAATGCTCAGGTTAAGGTTAAGGTTGAAGGTAGTTTACCTTGAAGGAGGTATAATATCTTGATGAAACTTTGTATGCAGATAGACCATGACATGAACTGCAACATTTTGGAATGAAACGGATGCTGTGACCTCAGGGTCATGGGTAATTAACTTTGAATATCAGGAGTGAATATTTGATATACTACAGGTTAAGGTTTAGGTTGAAGGTAGTTTACCTTGAGGGAGGTATGATATCTTGATGAAACTTTGTATACAGATAGACCATGACATGAACTGCAACATTTTGGAATGAAACAGATGCTGTGACCTCAGGGTCATGGGTCATTGACTTTGAATATCAGGAGTGAATATTTGATATACTACAGGTTGAGGTATAGGTTGAAGGTAGTTTACCTTGAAGGAGGTATGATATCTTGATGAAACTTTGTATACAGTAGACCATGACATGAACTGCAATATTTTGGAATGAAACGGATGCTGTGACGTCAGGGTCATGGGTCATTGACTTTGAATATCAGGAGTGAATATTTGATATACTACAGGTTAAGGTATAGGTTGAAGGTAGTTTACCTTGAAGGAGGTATGATATCTTGATGAAACTTTGTATACAGTAGACCATGACATGAACTGCAACATTTGGAATGAAACAGATGCTGTGACCTCAGGGTCATGGGTCATTGACTTTGAATATCAGGAGTGAATATTTGATATACTACAGGTTAAGGTATAGGTTGAAGGTAGTTTACCTTGAAGGAGGTATGATATCTTGATGAAACTTTGTATACAGTAGACCATGACATGAACTGCAATATTTTGGAATGAAAAGGATGCTGTGACGTCAGGGTCATGGGTCATTGACTTAGAATATCAGGAGTGAATATTTGATATACTACAGGTTAAGGTTTAGGTTGACGATAGTTTTCCTTAAAGGAGGTGTGATATCTGGATGAAACTTTGTATAATTATACATCATAACATGAACAGCATTGTTTTAGTGCCAAACAGATGCTGTGACTTCAAGGTCATGGTTCATTGGCTTTGAAGTTTATGATTGAATTTTATATAACTCTCATCGATTTAATTTTTGTACTTTATGTTTAAACAGCCATTTTTGTAAATGGAATCTTTGATTCCAATTTTGATAAATTTCCTGAAACTCTCTAAGACCTTTAATTTTGGAAATTTTACCTAGCAACCATATATTTTTTTAATTTCTTTTTGTCAAAACACCAATTTTATTTTTCAATAACTGAATTGCAAAAATCTTTGATTCCAATTTTGGTAAATTTCCTGAAACTCTCCAAGACCATTTAATTTTTGGAATTTTACCTAGCAACCATACATTTTTGAATTTCTTTTTGTCAAAACACCAATTTTCAATAAATGAATTGCAAAAATTTTTAATTCCAATTTTGGTAAATATCCTGAAACTCACTATGACCTTTAATTTTGGAAATTTTACATAGCAACCATACATTGTTTAATTTCTTTTTTTTCAAAACACCAATTATCAATAACTGAATTGAAAAAATCTTTGATTCCGATTTTGGTAAATTTCCTGAAACTCTCCAAGACCATTTAATTTTGGAAATTTTACCTAGCAACCATACATTTTTGAATTTCTTTTTGTCAAAACACCAATTTTCAATAACTGAATTGCAAAAAATTTTTTATTCCAATTTTGGTAAATTTCCTGAAACTCACTAAGACCTTTAATTTTGGAAATTTTACTTAGCAACCATACATTTTTTTAATTTCTTTTTGTCAAAACAACAATTTTAATAACTGAATTGCAAAAATCTTTTATTCTAATTTTGGTAAATTTCCTGAAACTCTCTTAAGACCTTTAATTTTGGAAATTTTATCTAGCAACCATATATTTTTGAATTTCTTTTTGTCAAAACACAAATTTTCAATATCTGAATTGCAAAGATCTTTTATTCCAACTTTGGTAAATTTCCTGAAATCGTCAAAGAACACTTCATTTTTGAAATTCTACCTAGCAGCAATGGTAAATCAATTCTTTTTATTTAAAGTAGTCATTTTCCAAATATGGATTGCAAGTATTCTTTATTCCAACTTTGGAAAATTTCATGAAACTCTCTAAGACCATTTAGTTTTGGAAATTTTACCTAGCAACCATACATATTTGATGACTGCTAGGTAAAATTTCATGTTAGCCTCTAGATGTATAGATGATAAAATAAATGTCACTAATGGTCGTTAAATATTTATGATCAGTAGTGGGGCATAGTGTCCATTGACACAGATTCTCTTGTTAATTTATATTTTGTTTTTCCTAGAAAATATAAAAAATAGGGGTCACCATTTAAATAAGAGGGATAAAATGTGAAAAGTTAATTTCTCTAGTGATAACTTTGGTAATTATCTATATCAAAATTTCTCCCTTGCTTAATTATTGTTTTCCTAAATATCTACCAACAGATTAACATCTTGTGTGTTAAAGTTCAAATATTTAAATGAAAATTTTGTAAAAGGTGTAATTAACAAAAATTTACAATACTTTGGAACATTTTTCAGATCAATAATTATTTTGTTAACATTCTAAATGTATGAATATAGATTACACCACAAGATCCCGTTCATTACCCTATTTTATCCACTAGAGATAGTTAAATTTCAAAATTTTGATTGCGAGGCTTGCCGACCATTTTAAAATTTTTTAATTTAACTATCGAGAGTGGATAAAATATGGTAATAAACGGGATAAAGTGGTGTTATCTTTCTCTCTAATGATCAACGATAAACATCGAGAATTGTATTCCAAATAGATTTGGCAGGAAAATCGTGAGGAGCTTTATTCAACATACGTTGAATAAATAAAATTTAACGGGTCAAAACCGGTTTAAACTTGACATATCATTAGAGAAACATAAATGAACAAATATTACATAATACTGATGGAATAATACCAAAGAGACACCTTGATGACAAATATTTGGTATTGCAATATCGGATTCTTAACATATAACTTGACAATTTCTAATCCTTGAAATAATATCATTGGATATCACTTGAATTGATGCCAGATATCTGATACATGTTAAAAACATTAAAACAGACAATTTCTTATGTAGCAGTATTGAAATTGAAATGAACACAAATTAACACTGTACCATAAGATGTGCCTTCAATTGTTCATGTTTCATGTTTCTTTTTAGGTATGTAAGGGCAGAAGTAATGGCTGGCTTTGTTAATGGTTTATTTCTGTTGTTTATTGGATTTTTCATTTTCTCAGAGGCAATAGAGGTAAGACATCAACTGTATAAATCCAATAATACAATATACACTTTCATAATGACTGTCGCTTTCCGTAAATTAATAGTAGGTGCTGAATACAGAGTTGTACACATGCTTTGGAATATTTGACTAAATTTAAAATTCACATAACACAAAATGTTGAATGTAAGCTAATACTATTAGAATATTTACCAAACAGGGTTAAGTTATTGAATTTTCTAGCATTCATTTCTTGAGTGAGAATGAAATTTTACAAGTAATATCAGTGCCTTTTAACCTGAATTTTAATTCCCAAATGACCAAATCTTTGCTTAAAAACTTCCCAAAATGGGAGAGAAAATCTTTACCTCCTGCTGGGTAATGTACTGGGTACAGCCATTGATATATCTGATTAACATGTATATACTGTGTATGCTTAGTATGTTTTATATTGACCACATTCAACACATATTTCTGTGTATGGACTTCCAAATATTTTGATTAGAATTGCACTGAAGTGACATAAATTGTTGAAATTGTCTTGTACAGAAACTTAATTCACAGCAACTTCAGTATTTTGTCATTTATTACCACTGGGCCTGTGCATATTTTGGTGGACTGTTATTCACCAACCCAGTGGTAAGTACTTTGGAGCTGGCTCGAACCGGAATTTTTTTAGAATCTTGCAATATCAAAATTTTAAACAAATTTGCTTAAAACTAAATATTTACTTTCTGTTTAAAACTTCCCTCCTATATAGCTCTGTCCTTGGCTGATCTTAACTTCGAACTCTCTATTAAGATCCTTTTTTAGCTCACCTGGCTAAAGCCAGGGTGAGCTTTTGCCATCACTTGGCGTCCGTCGTCCGTCGTCCGTCGTCTGTCCGTCCGTCCGTCCGTCCGTCCGTCGTAAACTTTTCTTCAAAAATCTTCTCCTCTGAAACTACTGGGCCAAATGAAACCAAACTTGGCCTGGATCATCACCAGGGTATGTAGTTTAAAAAATGTGTTCGGTTAGTCCGAGGACCAAACAACATGGCCGCTGTTACTAAAAATAGAACGTAGGGGTAGATTGCTGTTTTTGGCAAATAACTCAAAAACCGTAGCAGATATCAAAAATCTGACAATGGGTAAAAATGATCAGAATGACAAGATCTACCCGCCGTGCAATTTTGAAGAAAATCCGATGACCCATGTTGGAGTTATTGCCCCTTTTCCGTAAAATTTTCAAAATTTTAATATTTTTAATTTTTTATTAGGAAAACTATAACAGATAGAAGCCAACTTGAAATTGCAAAAATGTTCAGCATACCAAGATC
>MJUU01018815.1:4180-24154 GCA_002080025.1 Modiolus philippinarum
AAGGTCCTTAACAAAGATTGCTCATTTTGTTCTGATCCAATGAAAAACATGGCCGCCAGCACAGAACAAAGTTTATTTTGGCCCTATGGGAAATTCACATAAAAATCACGGCCACCATACAGAACATAGAAAAATCCTGCTGTTCAGCATTTTGTCAGGTGAGCGATACAGGCTCAGTGTCTGAGCCTCTAGTTTTTTACATGTTAGATTTTATTCCAACGACCTCCATTGCATCTTCCCAAGTCAAGTGATTGCGATCCACGCAGCTCCCCACAAACTACGTGGATTGCAAACGCTTGACTTGGGAATATGCCTCCAGTGCTTTCCATCAATTTTGAAATTTTCTTCTTCACAAAAAACATGCATTTTCTCTTACCGATTAAAGTATTTTTTGGAATAAGTAGTCTTCTATTTAAGTATATGATAACCTGTATAATACATTGCCAAATCAGTATCACATGCCGTATCACCCCTTGACCAATATCAGCCCTCAGGATAATACGGCATGTGATGCAGATTTTGCCATGTATTATTCCCTATTCATCGTTTATCTTTTCTATTTGGACATATTTTTTTTTTTTTTTAGTTTTTGCTGTTGCCCCTATTCCTCCCTGAAATCTGCTCCTGCAAAATGGGTTTAATTCCATAGTAAAAAAACCCTACAAATTGATTGCCAACTGAAAGTAATCGAGAAAATGTCGAAATTTCTCCTGCTATTTGTAGCGAGTCATATTTCAGGGATACAGTGTCATGTTTGATCAGCGATAGTTTTAAATCTAAAAAAGAAAATACACACACATCTGTTTATTTTCATTAATTTTGAATGTTTTTATTATTTCAGGGTGTTAATCATGTTTGGATATCATGTTATGAAAGAACGGCATTTAATTCACATTACATTTACAAAACATTATTAAATATATATCAGTTAGATAAATAAATATTTCCAAGGCGTGATTTTCTTTTGACACTTAGTCTGTACACATAAACTAAGTATTCTCTTTTTAGCTCACCTGACCCGAAGGGTCAGTGTGACCTATTGCCATCACTTGGCATCCGGCGTCCGTCCGTCCGTCCACCGTTAACTTTTCACATAATCATCTTCTCCTCTGAAACCACTGAAGCAAATTCAACCAAACTTTACAGGAACCATGTATGGAAGGTCCTTTACAAAGATTGCTCATTTCGTTCCAATCCGATGAAAAACATGGCCGCCAGTGCGGAACTTAGGTTTAACATTGGACCCTATGGGAAAAAATACATTTTTATCTTCTGCTTTGAAACCACTGAAGCAAATTCAACCAAACTTTACAGGAATGATGTATGGAAGGTCCTTTACGAAGACAGCTCATTTCTTTTCAATGCGATAAAAAAACATGGCCGCCAGCACGGAACTTAGGTTTAACATTGGACCCCTTGGGAAAAATCGCATTTTCATCTTCTGCTCTGAAACAGCTGAAGCAAATTCAACCAAACTTTACAGGAATAATGTACTAAAGGTCCTTAACAAAGACTGCTCATATCCTTCCGATCTGACAAAAAACATGGCTGCCAGCACGGAACATGGTTTAACATTGGACCCTATGGGAAAGGGAAAGTCACATTTTCATCTTCTTCTCTGAAACCACTGAAGCAAATTCAACCAGACTTTACAGGAAAGATGTATGGAAGGTTCTTTACAAAGATTGCTCATTTCGTTCTGATCCGATAAAAAACATGGCCGCCAGCATGGAACTTAGGTTCAACATTGGACCCTATGGGAAAATCACATTTTCATCTTCTACTCTGAAACAGCTGAGGCAAATTCAACCAAACTTTATGGGAATTATGTAATAAAGGTCCTTAACAAAGATTGCTCATTTCCTTTCAAGCCGACACAAAACATGGCTGCCAGCACGGAACATGGTTTAACATTGGCCCCTAAGGGAAAATCACATTTTAATCTTCTCCTCTGAAACTACTGGAGCAAATTGAACCAAACTTTACAGGAATGATGTACTAAAGGTCCTTAACAAAGTTTGCTTGTTTTGTTCCGATCAGAGAAAAAATAAGGCCGCCAGCATGGAACATAGTTTAACATTGGACCCTATGGGAAAATCATATTTTCATCTTCTCTTCTGAAATCACTGAAGCATTGAATTCAACCAAACTTTACAGGAATGATTTACTAAAGGTTCTTTCAAAAGATTGCATATTTTGTTCTTATCCCACAAAAAAAATGACTGCCAGTGTGGAACTTAGGTTTAACATTGAACCCTATGCGAAAAATCACATTTTCATCATCTCCTCTGAAATCCCTGAAACAAATTCAACCAAACTTCGGCAGCCACCACAGAACTCAGGTTTGATATTGGAATCTATTGGAAAATGACATGTTCATGTTTTCCTCTGAATCCAACCAAATCATGCAAATTGTACAGGAATGATGTATGGAAGGTACTTTTCAAAATTTTCTTATTTCATTTCAATCCGACAAACACATGGCCTCCAGTGCAGAACATAGTTTAACGTCGTGGCATGTTATGTGAAAACCATACTTTTCATCACCTTCTCTGAAACTAAACAAATGTAACTAAACTGTATTGGAATGATGTATTAAAGGTCCTTTGCAAAGATTACTCATTTCAATAGTATAGAAAAAAAGCACTTGTGCCAATGGAGAACATAGCTTGACATTAGACCTCATTGATAAAATACATCTTTTTTGGTCATGCATGGCATAGAAGCATTTTGTCAGGTGAGTGATACAGGCTCAGTCTCTGAGCCTCTAGTTTGTTTACTACTGTCCGTGCAAATCTTACTCGTTCGTCTCAGTGATCGGCCAACTATCATAAAGGTCTTTCTTGCGATTACATTGGCTTTGTATTATCTCGTTGTGATTGGGTGATGATGTTACATACTGTTGTTATGTCTGCTTTGAATGAGATCTGTCTATGTAAGGATGAATGAAAGTTTTTACTTAAGGGAGTACGAGCCTCAGATTTTAGAAGCATTCTATATCCTCGGGTTTTATCCATTCAAACAGTGCTAAAATTTTTTGCACATGGATCACACTTTCTTGGTCATAAGTCACTTTAAAATACATAAAATAGACTGTGTATAAAATTTAATCAACTTCCAATTATAATTTCATTATCTCAAGGCATATAAACATTGTATGCAAATTGAAGGAAAACTCTAGAGAGATCTGTTTCCCGCCAAAATTTTTGACGCCATATATCTCAAAAATTCCTACATGGATTTTCAAAATTTTTTGCTCAAGTTGTTCCATTAGATGTGCTCTTCAAGACAAAAAGTCAGAAATTTCAATTCTAATTACAAAATTTTTTAGACTCGTACATCAGTCAGGGGCATCATCAAAAACAGTTACAAATTTTATAACCTTTATTGGTTAGATTTTTCCATTTTTGAATTATCTCCCTTAGCAAAACTTACAGAAATAACTGAAATTGGTTATTTCTTCTACATCATGTCAAATATTCAGCAAGCTCTGATGAAAGAAACTTGAACAACAAAACCACATGGGTTATACTCCCTTAAATCAGCGTGGTTGTAACAGATCTTCTTGTAATCTACCGGGTCAAAATTTAACAGATCAAATTTTCCTATCAGAACTTCACAGATCTACTTGTATTTTACTGGTCAAAATTTAACAGATCAAATTTTCCGATCAGAACTTAGCAGATCAAATTTTCTATCAGAACTTAACAGATCAAATTTTCCTATCAGAACTTAACAGATCTACTTGTGATTTACTGGTCAAAATTTAACAGATCAAATTTTCCTATCAGAACTTCACAGATCTACTTGTAATTTACCATTCAAAATTTAACAGATCAAATTTGCCTATCAGATTTACATGTAATTTACTTGTCAAACTAAACAGAAATTTTGATTATTCTCGCAAAAGTTATGGAGTTTTCTTTATTTGTCTATATTATGGCAATTTTATCTTAGTGTGAACTTTATTTTATTAGGAATAAATTGGATTACAAAACATGTATATTCAGTGATACAATATTGGATTGGAAAACAAATGGCAAGTCACTTTTATAAATTCCGTTCCCTTATATGGTACTCTAACTGAATAACCTTTTACTGGCTTTTAGCTTTGATTAGTTTATCCCAGACTTTGTATAGTTGTTCATCAAAGAAATATACCAAACTTGATTAGCTAGTTATAATTTTTATGCCTTTAGAACTTTCAACCATGCTTAATTTTGATTAAAAAATCTTTAAACATAAGCTGTCATTGACAAAATAACATGACCAGTTCTTGAAATATTAGGATATTTTTAAATGACACAAAAAGGGACTGTTTTGTACTTCCTGCCATATTGCTAGTAAATTATGCTGCTATGACAGAAAAAGAAAATCATTCACTGGTTAAAGTCAATATTTACACAACACATGATACGTAAAAAATATGAATTAAAGATTAATAGGATCTTGAATAAGATCAGATTAAAGATCGGGATATCTTTCACAAGTGTAAGAAATTTCGTCTTTTCTCGAGTGGAGCGTAGCGAAACGAGAGGAAAAGACGTAGAATTTCTTACACGAGTGAAAGATATCCCGATCTTTAATTCTGATCTGATGCAAGATCCTATTTCTTCCGTAAATAGCGAAAACAAACGTCTGGAAACCTTTACTGTTTGAACAACGATGTCGCCATTTGAGTGTTCTATACATTGTGACGTCAGGTGTTTTATGACGTTTAGTCATGGTTACGATTGTTGTATCACAAAAATCAACACGTCTGGTTGGTCATTTACCCGTGTGAGATGAGGTCGCGTGCATCGATCTCACATGGGTCATCTCCCACTGTAAACCACAATTTACGGAAGATTATGTTAGCTTCTAAAAAATTACTATAGAAAAGATTAAATATGTAGATTTTAATCATGTCAGTGTAATCCATGAAATACATATATATATTTTTGCATTTTCAGGGGATGAATGAGGTCTCTCTAGAAGGGGACATTTCAGCACCAGGATTAAAAACAGATGATGACGAGTTTAATACATTAGATGAACCAGTCAAAGATACAATTGTAAGATTTAAGTATATGAGGCTTAAAAATATTGTTTGGTTACTTTTACTCTGTCCTAATTTTCAAACTGAGTGGATAGGTTGGTTACCTGTAAATATTTTATTTTATGTGTAAGAATTCTATGACCATATATATAAAATGTGAAATATCATGATGAAACATGTACAAACATAAATTTTTAAATGAAATTCTTTTTACAAATATTTATATACAAGTATGACATGCTTTCTGTTGCAATTTTCTCCATTGCAAAGTTTTTGAATTTCAAGGTAAATTGTACTTTAAAAAAATTAACTTAGCTACAAGTGCAATGCCAAGTCCTGAATCCTATGATATTTTGATATCTCAAATAAAAAAAAAGATTTTTCTTTAAATTCATGCATAATGTTCTATGATTTGATGTTTGACCAGAGAAATTCCAGTAAAAAGCAATGCCACTAATTCAAATCTAATCTCTATACAACCACTGTAGTCTTTCACCACTGTGGTGTGAGTTCGCGCCCCACTCTGTACATTACAATGAGGGTGCACTCGACTTACAGTCATAAGTGATAAGGTATGTCAGTTACCTGCACAAGGTCGGTGGTACTTTCCTGGCACTCCGGCTTCCTACACCACCAAAACTGACCGTCATGAGATAGCTGAAATACTGCTGAAAGTGACGTTAAACCACATATCAATCAATCAATCAAATCTAATCTCAGCTTCAAGGTCTCCTTGTGTACCACAAAAAAACTATTTCTGCAAGGAGTAGATAATAAAAGTGAATCATAAGAGAAAAATTTCTATTGTTCGTGTGGTTTCAATCTTCATTGTTCACTAAAAACACACAATTAAGTTCCCAATGAAATGCATTATTCCAATGAGTTCTGATTTATATAGATTTTGAAACTTTAAATTTAAGTACCCACAAAATAGTGATATATGAAAACCACGAAAATTTATGTCCATGAATAAAAGTGCATGCTAGGGGCCTTCTTGATCTCGCTTGAGGGGGTGAATATTGTTCACCTCTAGTTGGAGACCTTCAGGCAACATCAAGATGTAGACAGGAATAAAAGCCCTGTCCTTGATAAACTGGAGTTTTCTATGTATCGTGTGCAATTTTGTCACATGTACATTCACTCCATATCCTTTCATTTTTCCTATTCCATATGTTCTACTGTATATGATAAAAGATATCAATGATGATTCATTGGAGAGGACAAGATATAAAACCCTTTTTGCTATAGCCACTGACAATCATTCACTATACAAATACAAATGCACATAAAAATTAATAAATTTTCTTGATGTAAATGTTTATAGAGATCAGTAATAGGGCCTGTAAGTCTCGTACAATTTTGGAACTTCTGGGATCAAAAATTGTACCAGAAAGTTACATTTTAAACAAAGATATATGACGTTTCAAACAAAATTTTTTTTGGCAGAAAACGTTTTCAAATTGCCTCTTTATCGTGGATTCTTGTGAGTCACATGACAAGACTTACAGAGCCTATACAGAGTTAAGTTTGTTCTTCAATTGATGACATATTTTAAGCCAGTAAACTTATTTATGTATCTTCATCAAGAAAGCTGTCATATTTGGCATGTTTTTTCAAGCCTCATCAAAGACAAGTTGTTTCATAGTAATTTTTCAGTTTTCATATATTTCACTTGCGAAACTGATTGTTTCATGTTTCAAAATTCACACATTCTGATTGTCATTTACTGAATACATGGTAAAAGCTAAATTTTCTGATATTCTGTGTAAGATGTATGACTTTCCAGACATAAGTGTTATTACATTAACCATGCTCATATATATATATATACATGAATACAGTTTCATAAAGAAGTCAGGTACAAAAGAACATATACCGTATATAGAGATATTTTCATGTCTGTTTAATTTTTTGCTATGTTCTGGGTTGACATTTTAGTGTGAAAATTAGCCTCCGCATAAATTTAACTGCCCATTCAAATGCAATACATGAGACAGTGAAACACGAACTATAAATGTGGCAAATAAATCCCTGTCTTAATTTACACCAAAATCATAAAAATAACGCGATATACTGTAAACTGAGTGAAAGCTTAGTCATTCACATATTATTGAAACGATTTTACAGCAATATGTATATTGATTATTTTCTTAATTATAGTTACGAGATCTGAAAGCTGTTGGAATCAAATTTTGGCATGTCTTGTATCCAAAACAGAGTAAAACACTGCTGAAGGAATGTAAGTACCATCAATAGGCAACTGTATTTACATCATTTTGAAATGAGTAGATTTAGGGCAGATACCATAGTATGGCTTGATCACTATACCTCCCCCNAAAAACTTTAACTTTGCTTCTAGAATTAAGATGTTTAGTGGTAGGGTGTTCATATTTGTTATGTGACGTTCTTTTGATGAGAGCTTTCTAATGGTACCATATCTATAGACATTTTGACCTTGACGTTGCCCTTAGGGCAATTTTTAAAAAAAAACTTTAACTTGCTACTAGAATTAAGTTGTTTAGTGATAGGGTGTTATATTTGATATATGACTTTCTTGTGAAGAGAGCTTTCTATTACTTTCAAATTTATTGTGCATTCAGTTAACTGGAATCCCCCGCGAGCTATGTTGTCCTCTGACAACTCTTGTTGTATACTCTGTCATTCAAAGTGTCAAGGAATAATGTGATACCCTTAGGTGTGTGTCCATCTGTCAAGTCTCCTAAAGTTTGCAATCATTAAGGTAATAACCAATGTACACACTGTCTTCAAAGTTGTTCAGGACATATCTCAAGCCAAATTTGAGTTTGGGTCCAGAGATGAAAGAGGTTCTTGAGGTCTTGGAAATTTTGCAAATTTGGAGGTTTCTAATCAGTAACTTGAAACAAAATTTCATGCAGTCTCCAAACATTGTAGGAGGTTGGTATCATGTCATGCACCATATTTTTAAATATTTTTGCTTGATGCTTGGCAATACCATGTTTGCATTGCACTATGCATATCTAGAATTGCCTGTTGTGTGTATTGCCTTTAAATAGGAAAGGTATAAAGAGAAATGGAGTTAATGTCAATTTGGAAACAATTGTATAATAGGCAAAATTCAAAACATGTACTAGTAAAAAAGGTGGTAACCATGTAACCTTAATTAAATAATACAACAATTTCTAGATGTCACAAAGATCACTTGGCAAAACTCTTGTTGATTTTGCATACAGTGCTAAAGGAAATTCTTTGTTGAAAAGTTATCTGTCTGTCCAAACATCTTGTAAGTGCAACTCCTCTGAAATCTTTTGAAGGATTTAAAAAAACTTTACACAAACGAAGGACACTATATGGAGATCTTTAGGAAGTAATATAAATATTGCTTGGACCCATGGAGGGGAGCTAATTTGACTTTGACTGATGTCTTGTAAGTGCAGCTCCCCTTAAACCACTTGGAGGATTTTATGAAACTTTCCAGAAGGGAACGACATTGTGCAGAGTTGTGCATTAAGGAATATAATCATTGACTGAAACTAATACTATGAAGGGGAGATAATTTGACTTTGACATTTTATTAGCTCATCTGGCCTGAAAGGCCATGTGAGCTATTGCCATCACCTGCCGTCCGTCGTCCGTCTGTCTGTCGTAAACTTTTTTTATTTAAATCTTCTCCTCTGAAACCACTGGGCCTTGGTCTGAATCATTGCCAGTGTATCTAGATTTGAAATTGTGTTCGATTAGTCTGAGGACCAAACAACATGGCTGCCGTTACTAAAAAAGCACATACGGGTAAATTGCTATTTTTGGCAAATAACTCAAAGACCATTACAGATATCAAAAATCTGACACAGGTAAAAGTGATCAGCATGACAAGATCTACCTGCCTTGCAATTTTGAAGAAAATTTGTAAACCCGTCTTAGAGTTATAGTCCTTTTTCCGCAAAATTTTCAAAATTTTAATATTTTTTATTTTTTATCAAAGAAAGTATAACAGATAGAGGTCAACTTTAAATTGCAAAAAATGTTCAGCATATCAAGATCTACCCACCTAGAAATTTTGAAGAAAATCTGAATACGTATAGAGGAGTTATTGCCCTTTATTGGACAATTTTTTTTGTAACTTTATACATTTTGCCTTGTATTTCAATAAAGATTTGAGATAGATGTTAAGATTTATTTTAAGCAAAAATGCTTAGTATATCAAGGACTACATTTAATCTTCATGATGGAAGTTGTGGAGTGGACCTCATCCAAGATGGCTGCCAGCGGGGGAACTTCGTTTTACATTGGACCCTATGGGAAAACACATTCAAAGATTTTCTCCTCTGAGACTACTTGGCCAGTTTGAACCATACTTTGTCACAACTCACTGTCCTTAGTTGGTCCCCTTTTAAAAATGTGTCTGGCAAGTTCCCATCAGATCCAAGATGGCCGCCAGCGGACAACATAGTTCAAATTGGACCCTATGGGAAAACACATTCAAAGATCTCTTACTCTAAGACTACTTGGCCAATTGGAACCGTCTTGGTCACAACTGTCCTTAGTTGGTCCCCTTTGAAAAATGTGTCTGGCAAGTTCCCATCAGATCCAAGATTGCCGCCAGTGGACAACATAGTTCAACATTGGACCCTATGGGAAAACACATTCAGAGATCTTCTCCTCTGAGACTACTCAGCCAGTTGGAACCATACTTGGTCACAACTGTCCTTAAATGGTCTCCTTTGAAAAATGTGTCTGGCAAGTTCCCATCAGATCCAAAATGGCCACCAGCTGACAACATAGTTCAACTTTGGACCATATGGGAAAACACATTCAGAGATCTCCTCTAAGACTACTTGGCCATTTGGAACCATACTTGGTCACAACTGTCCATAGTTGGTCCCTTTGAAAAATGTGTCCGGCAAGTTCCCTTTAGATCCAAGATGGCTGCCAGCAGACAACATAGTTCAACATTGGACCCTATGGGAAAACACATTCAAAGATCTTCTCTTCTGAGACTACTTGGCCAGTTGGAACCATACTTGGTCACAACTGTCCTTAGTTGGTCCCTTTTGAAAAATGTGTCCGGCAAGTCCCCATCAGATCCAAGATGGCTGTCAGCGGAGAAATTAGTTTAAACATTGGACCCTGTGGGAAAACACATTCAAAGATCTTCTCCTCTGAGACTACTAGTCCAATCGAAACCATACTTTGGCACAACTGTCCTTAGTTGGTCCCCTTTCAAAATGTTTCTTGCAAGTCCCCATCAGATCCTAGATGCCACCAGCTGGGAACTTAGTTCATCATTGGACCCTATGGGGAAACAAATTCAAAGATCATCTCCTCTGACAAAGTGGGCCATATATTACATCTAGATTTATTATCACACTAGAAATTGAGACCCTTTATCATAGAGGATATTGTCTATGCTAGCTTTGGACCAGGTGAGCTACAGGCTTTTGAGAGCCTCTAGTTTGATCCCTTCTGCAAGGATTACCTCCTCTTTAAACCTTTTGAATGTTTTTAATGAAATTTTGCACAAAGGTAGAGTACTATATAGAGATGTGCACAAAGTAATATTATTTTTGTCCTAAAGCAGAAAGGGAATATTATTTTAAGGGGAATCTCTTGATAAAATTTTCCAAAGTTTTGTAACAGTATTTTTTCTTACGCTGGTTGTTTTTACTAAAATGGGACAAAGGAACAAAAATGGATGAATTTCTTTTTTGTCATATTTCAAGAGAATTTTTTTTTTTTGGGGGGGGGGGGGGGGNGGGGGGGGAATTATTCTTGAGGTCTGTATGTCCACATATGTATTGTGTCCATATTGATTCAGGGTTTCAAGAGCGGGATATACATTGTATCTGGCTGTAATTGGGCAACAGTTCTTCCTTAAGAAGCAGTGCAAAAATTTTACACGGACTTGTGTTTGTTTCTGATAATTCTGTCCTGAATTTGCTTTGCCCATAGATTTGTCATCTACTCAAGGGAAAAAATTCATAATAACTACCGTACATAAAATGATTTGGCATGATGTAACCAGAGTTGATTTATCAATATTTAATTATAGTTTTGGAATAAACAGTCAATATTATATTATCTTAACTAGTTAAAAGTGTGTTTTAGTGGATACTATATAATCACACTAATTACAAATATATTTCAGGGGATCTATGGGGACCTCTGATTTTGTGTGTTTTTATGGCAATGTAAGTACAAAATGTTTCTTTTTATTTGAACTTAAAAACATGGAATGTAGGTAGAAAGAAATTTTAAAAAATGCAGTTATTGATTGAATGACATTTAACTCATTTTAGCAGTATGCATATGTGGTGGTAACATAAGCTCGAGTACCTTCTTGAAAACGTAATTGTAATTATACCCCCCGCAAACAAAGTTTGGGGGGTATATAGGAATCACCCTGTCTGTCCGTCCGTCTGTCCGTCCGTCCGTCCGTCTGTCCGTCCGTCTGTCCACACTTCTCGTTAGCGCAACTCCTCTTAAACCACTTGAAGGATTTTGATGAAACTTTACACAAAGGAAGGACACTATATGGAGATGTGCATGAAGGAATATAATTATTGTCCGAAACCAGGAAGGGGAGATAATTTGATTGACTTTTCATTGATTCCGTATGTATGAGTTACCTCGTAAGTGCAACTCCTCTAAAACCACTTGAAGGATTTTTATGAAACTTTACACAAAGGAAGTATACTATATGGAGATGTGTATGAAGGAATATAATTATTGTACGAAACCAGGAAGGGGAGATAATTCGACGCTGACTTTTCATTGATTCCATATGTATGAGTTACCTTGTAAGCGCAACTCATCTTAAACCACTTGAAGGATTTTGATAAAACTTTACACAAAGGAAGGACACTATATGGAGATGTGCATGAAGGAATATGATTATTGTCCAAAACCAGGAAGGGGAGATAATTCGACTTTGACTTTTCGTTGATTCCCTATGTATGGGTTACCTTGTAAGCACAACTCCTCTTAAACCACTGGAAGGATTTTGATGAAACTGTACACAAAGGAAGGACACTATATGGGGATGTGCATGAAGGAATATAATTATTGTCCGAAACCAGCAAGGGAGATAATTTGACTTTGACTTTCGTTGATATCTCCTGCAATTATCTTTTTTTTTAAGAAAAAATTATAAGCATAGATATTGCGAAGTCAAACTGTTGGAGAGACATACTTTTTTCATTGTAATCCTCTTGAAAAGTTGTTTTCAAAGTGTTGTAATCAAATTTCTCTAATGCTTATGATTTTTGTGTAAAATGTCAGATAGATAGGCTAAAAAAGAGTGAATTTCATATTTGTCTGATTTAGACAGAGTATTTTCATTGGAATCCTTGTGAAAAGTTCTTTCTTGAAAATTATATCATTGTGTCCATACTTGTATTGTGTCCACACTTGTATTTTGTCCACACCTGTATTGTGTCTACACCAACTTATATTTGCACTTACCATACTGATCCAGGGTTCAATGAGCGGGGGGTATATTTGGCTGCCATTCGGAGACAGCTCTTGTTTTGATCAAATAACTGACAAACCTGATCATTATACCCAAGCTTTTGAAAAAAGTTAAAAAAGCAAGGTATATTTTATTCATTGTGTCCGTCCATCTGTCCAATACAAGTAAAATTGGAAGGCATCATATATATGTCTTGCAAATAAAGATATCACACTATATTACCTTGCACATTGGCATGTCATGGTGTAGTTGTACCTAAGAACAACAAGTCTGCGTTTAATGATAACAATTGCATAAGATGAACTTTAACTTTATACAATATTTTGTTTTGATCTTGAAGCCAGTTTAATTCTAAAAGCAGTTTGAAACCATTCTATTACACAGTTAATAAGCTTACCGAGAAAACAACTGCATTGCTTTGCTCATTGGAATTATTTACTTCCATTCTCTTAAAATACTGCCATACAAAATCAATGAGAAAACAACTGCATTGCTTTGCTCATTGGAATTATTTACTTCCGTTCTCTTAAAATACTGCCATACAAAATCTTACAAATTAGACCTCAATACATAGTCTAAAGTTAAGCGATAGTTAACTCACATGCAGTTCTTTAGATCAGTCAAAATCAGGTAAGCTTGAAATCATTGTTTTGAATGAATATATAATTTGATTCATTACTTTATGGGTTTTCTCTATAAATACATGTATAAAGTCTTGGAAAACAGACATGTCACATAGCTAAGAATTTTGTTTTCAAGAAAGATATTAGTATTTAAGAAGTACTTACTGAGTTTTACTGGCTCCTTGAAACCTCTAATTATAGTTTGTACTTTCAGGATGTTAGAAGGGTCTCATGATGAGAAGGATAGTAGCTCTGATGGGGGACCACAATTTGCTGAAGTGTTTGTTATATACTGGGTGGGAGCAATGGTTGTTACATTAAATATTAAACTTTTAGGGGGTAATATGTAAGTATACTTTGGTACTTAATGCATATATTTCAACTTAAGGATGGTCACTCCTCAACTTCATTATATAAAGGATTTGAAATTAATATTTTTATTTATTAGAACATCGATCATACATCATTTTAAGCAAAAAATATTGATAGGTTAGTGTGCCAGATTTTGAGATTTAAGTGCCTGAAATTTTGGTGGGAAACCATACTCCTCTAGATTTTTCATTTACTTTGCATTTAAGCAATCGACCTTTGAAATACAATGAAGATATATCAAGAATTTCATCAAATTTTGTCAAAAGTTTATTCAAGGTGTATACAAGCATATTTTGAAAAGAAAAGTGGGGGTCCCTGTGCAAAATTTTCTAATGCATCATGATGGATAAAATATGAGAATTCTGAAAGTCATAGACAGTTTCAAAAACCTGAGGAGTGACCATTCTTCAGGTAGATAGACACTGTTGCGCTGTGCAGTTTAATCGCACATTAGAAAAATAAAGAGTCGGATACGGGGTAGGTTTGATTTTTTTACCGGAACAGTAATTTGACGGCTTTTCTTTTGTGACGTCATAATTGAATGACAGAAGTGAAACGTCACATTTCATTTATTTTGCCATGAATTAACTCCCTTTTCCCGTAAATAATGTTTAATCCGGAAACTTTGTAAAATATCTCCGTTAAAAGTATGGTGACATATACATTTTTCTATTGTAACCAATAAATTACACCATAAACATATACATTTTTCTATTGTAACCAATAAATTACACCATAAACTATCACAAACATACATCAAATTCTTATGGATGAAAAGTTCTTTTCTATTGAGCTAAAAATTGCCTTTCCATATTTTCCCCGTGCATTCTATGTAAATTTAGGTGAAAAATGGCTAAAAGTGAGCTAACTTTGATCTCAATTCTAGAAAAAGCAAGCATGGTGACCCATCATTTTTATTACTGATTTCAGGTAAATAGGATTGGTTCTTCAATTGTGCCGACTTACAACAAATTCCCATAGATATGAATACCAATGTCTTTCTAACTTAATTGAACTACAAATAAATCACCTCTTACATTTCTGTGTTAAAAGTAACCATATAGTACAGCTGTATAAGATACACTTGTTTATTGTAAGCTTCTCTACCATTAGGTCAGTGTAGCTTATCTTCCTTTGACCCGACATCTTTGTGTTTCTATAATGAAAAGTATGGGCATATATTTTTTTAGCCTTGACCAGGTCTGTCTATACATATAGAATAATGGAAGTTTTGTTTTTGATACAAGAAATATTGACGAACAGTAATGGACGAGCCCCCTGTGGACGAGTCCATTATTGGAGCCAATATTTTTTGTATCAAAAACAAAACTTCTATTATTCTTTTTATCGGTAATTAACTAAATCCTTTAATAGAACAAATTTTGAAAATGAATGTTAATTTTCAACAAATAGTATTGATTAGTAAAGGAATTTGTAAGATCTGGTGAGAGTCTCTATAGATGTATATTTCTTTGTTTCATTGATTCTGATTGACAAAGTAGGTGTGGCCTAAGATACTTTTTGCCAATATTTTTCGTATTCGGGCAGTAGCAAATGCTGAAAAATATTTGCTTCATGAGATCAAAGGAAACTCATAAAAATTACCAATAAATATCTGTACATATGTCTGCATAATTCATAACAAGTGATGAACAAACACAAAAATTTTCTACCAAGTTACATCATCTTCTTATAAGTCTTTCATTCTTAACGTATATATCAAATTTGGTCACAAATTTCCTGTAGTATTTGCATCAAGCAAGTTCACCCTCCCTCTAAATTGGACATCAATCAGTCAGGGGTCCAAGTGTTCTAAGTGAAAATTTGTAACTTTACCAAGTAAAACTTGTAAAATATCAATTATTGTCCATTACTGAAATAACTCATTCAAGTATTTGGAACAAATTTCCATAACTTTGACCTCCTGCTTTCAGGCTATGAAATTTTGTTCAGCCAATAGATAATTTTTCTAGAACAGTTCAGTGTTATAACTTTGCATAATTACCAAATCTGTTAAGGAGCAGAACTAACTTAACAAGGCGTACAGTCTTCAAAGTTTGATCCCTTGAGAAATTAGATATCAATTATAAGGAAACAACATAGCAAGACTAATGTCGACATACTGATTTATACTGTAGTCGACACCATAATCCTTGAAATAAGCCATCTGATTATTGTTCCCACATCTCATAATTTTGTTATGCCAAGTTTTCTTACTATTGACTCGATGAGTGCCCTGTGGTTGTTTAAACGTTGTGTTTGTCTTCTATGGTCTTTTTGTCGGGCACGGATGACAGCAATTGTAAGAATACTTTGCCAGCTGATTTTATGTTTGTTGACAATTTTGCATCCATGTCATAATAAACATGGATGTAGCATTGCTCGACATCCAGCAACGAATTTCGCTCAAATCGGTGCTATGGGCCTTCTTGAACTTACTATGAGGTATGAGCATAGCTCATTGTTGAAGGCCTCATGGTGACTTCAAGATGAAGAACAACAATAAAAGCGTTGTTTAATCGCTTGTTTTTCCAACGTATTGGAGATTTTGTCACATTTGCTTTTACTCCATATCCTTTCATGGCTTATGTGAATACAGATTTTGAAAGCTTGTGTTATTTAGATTAAACAGTTTAACAGTTTTAATTTTAGACAAATTTTAGCCAATATTACTTGTACAGGTGGTTTTTTAAAAAAAAGTTGGTAAGGGAGATAATTTCAGATCATGAAATTTTACTTCTACAAGTTAAAACTATTCACTTACAATAGTGGAATCCCTGACTGTCAATTTGTAATATAATAACCAATGAGAAATATATGGTTAGGAAAATAAGGGTTTGTAACTCTAATTTAAAGCCTACAATGTAGATTTGTTGAAATTCTAATGCAATTTTCTTTGTAAGGTTTGCAAACCAACCAATATGGCCAAACCAGCAGGATTTTGTTTGTGAATTTCCAATTCCAATCCAAACAAATGTGGTCAAATTAGTCTCTCTTTTGCCCAATTAAAAACATTTGGTTTTGTTTCAAGATTTCAAGATTCATAAGTTAATGCTCAGACACATAAAGTGTTACATGAGGACAATAAAATAATTACAAATTATATGATGGAATGAACAGTTTTAACAGTATTAAAAATAAAGCAATACAAAACAAAAATTAAAATACATTGTTATATAGATATCGGTGAAAGACTGAGATTTCCTAGTGAAAGAAAAGTGATAATTAACTGTGAAATTATTTTCCATAATTTCACTCTAGGAAGTGACGTCACAATAGACGTTGTCAACAATGTTGCTAAGAAAACCTCTCAGCGGATTAACTTTGAAAATGTTCATGAAATGAATTTTAAAATCAACTATCAAATATGCACAAAGATCTTTATTATAAAAACTACAACTAATCCTAGATTCTGATTATCGTAAATATTCAAATCATGATCGAAAAATGCTGTAATTCACTCATGCGCTGCGCACATTCATGTTGTTCGATCATGAATTGAATATTTTGCAATAATCAGAATTTTGGATTAGTTATAGTATAAGTAATACACATAAACATGACATAATATGATAATGACAAAGAACAGGATTATGTAAGTGATAAATATGTCTGGGTAGAAATATGTCCTGGTGACATATATTCTTAGGAAACTTAAGTCCATCGACAAATATTCCTAGGAAAATCAATCCGGATGGACAGATATTTCTAGGAAATTTCTCCCTAGGAGATTTATTCCTTCTGGACAAATTTCCCTGACTGACATATTTTACTGTTACAATTACAACAATACATTATGAAGTCTTTCTTTTTTAATTGAAAATTAAAAAAAAAAAACACTCGAGCATGCGTTGGAAAGTGCCATCCTCATTGCTAAGTCTGCTTAATTTGCTATCCACAATGCAAGATGGGTGCAAGTGCCACCTAAAGTGCAAGTGTGTCACCTTCAATGTCAAATTGTCTGCAAGTGCCACTTTTAATGACAAAATGACTGAAAGTGCCACCCTTTAATGCTGAAGTTGCTGCAAATGTCACTTTCTGTGCAAGATGGCTTCAAGTACTGGCCAATGGCTTCCTGTGTTATACATAGTTTAAGGTAGATGGGTACTTCAAATTTTTGTCCATGGACTTTTTTCATTTTCACATGATAGTTTCCTTATGATTTTGAATTGCAATGAAAAAATAAAAAAGGGGCGTCACCGTGCTTTTTTTAAAAATAACTTATATTGAAAATATCTAATATTTCTAGTGAATATATAGGGAAAAACTGGTATTTTGGTGTTTTCTTTCAAATCTATCCATGTATTTCTATTTTGTTCATAGGTTAGCTCTTTTGACATTCTTTCAGAAAATGTAAAGAAAAATGGGGGTTACTGTAATAAAATTAGGTAAAGTTTGTATCCAAATTGCATTGTCCTTAGTCGAGCGGTTGTAAACATTGAAGATCCATTATAAAAACATCATTTACTAAGCAAACATTCCAAGATTACAGGCAATACATGAACAACACATCCACACAGCTCATATCCAGCATAACATTCAGACAACAATAGTATGACGTCATAAATAATTACATTAAAATACAGGAAACAAACTAACGTCAAAATGCATAAAAAGGGAAAAACGAAGATGCTATGTTAAAAATACAGATTCACAACACTGCACCCCTTTTTAAAAAAATTTCGTCCTCGAAATGATTTACACACATGAAATATATACTGCATATTTGTCGAAAAATCGCTAGAGCCAAACATTTTATATATATAAATAATTTTTTTCCTCATTCTTCAGTTCATATGGAGAAATACTTTAAGTTTTAAAAGCACATCCATAGCAACATCAGAATATAAATACATATAAATATCCACTATTACTTATACTGCATTCCCCTATTACATAAAATCAACATGACCATTCCATCAATGTACTGTACTGATGAAGATTAACTATTCTTCAATTTTGTAAGAATTTCTAAAATTTTCAAAATCACATATCTGCACAGTCTCTAATCTATTCATAATAATTAGAGAATGTCCTACAACACTTGATATTTCTGAAGATCCTTTAAAATCTGACCCAGTCTCATTGTGGCACTCAAGATCTCCACTAGATTCAAAATTATCACCAAATGTTATTGACTTTGGTTCACAACATGTTGCAAGTGTATCACTTGTATCATATATATCTTGTACCTTACATGAACTGGCAGATGCCTGATTTATCACAAGTTCAGATGCGTTGTCTTTGTTATTTAGAACATTACATTGACTTTGCACTAGCTGCTGTTGTTTACTCTGTCTTTTTAAACATTGTTTCCTAATATGTCCTGGTTCTTTACAGTACCAACATCTAAACATGTTATTTTTCACTTTATTTCTTACTTTATTCCTTTGGTTCACATTGTTTTTACTACTTAATTTCACAGCCCTTTTTAATTTCTGTTCAGCAATACCAAAACTTTCCCTACAGTATTCTTGCCATTTTATCTCCTTGATAAGGCTATCTAGAGATATAGGTTTACTTATCATTACCCTATAACTGATATCATAATCAGGGTATCCATACATAGAATGTTCTGTTGTAAGGTTAACCAATAACTCCTCGTTGATACCAGGAAATCCTTTCCTCACATATTTCTCCACCCTACATACATATTCCTGAATACTTTCATGTTTGTTCATGCTCACTTGCCTTAGTTTCGATCTATATATCTCAGCTGTTTCTATATCTCCAAAACGACGCTTCAGAGCATTATAAAGAAGATTGACATCATTAATAGTTTCTTGTGGTAAATAGGACACATACTCTAGTGCTTTACCCTTAAGAGGAATTATGAGATTAAAACAAATATCTTCAGGTGATCAGTTATATCTGTTTGCAAACAGAGAGAACTGCATCCAAATCCCTTAAACAAACTGGTACCATTAAATTCCAATGGAGTACGTTGCTCATAATATTCCATACTCTTATGCCTGTTTAACTGCTGTTGTCAAAACATCATACATAAATTTAAACAAGAAAATCGTGCACTTTAGATTCAAATTTATCTTTAGTGCTTATATAGATATTGTCATTTATACACCTTAGATATCAGTTATCCTTAGTGGTCATCATATTGTTCATAAAATTAATATTTAATTAACAGCTGTATTCTCAAATTAAAACATGATACCTGTAGCTTCATAGAATACTATCTCCTTTCCTCCTTCTAAGAATATGTATCCAATGAAAGAAAATTGTATCAAACACAAACAGTCATTATACCCCCCGCAAACGAAGTTTGGGGGGGTATATAGGTTTCAGCCTGTCCGTCCGTCCGTCTGTCTGTCCGTCTGTCCGTCCGCTCAAAGGGTACTGATTTTGTGTAATCAACTCCTCTTACAGCTTTTACCCTACAAGTCTGAGACTTTGCAGGGTGTTTCTATATACATTGAACATGTGCACCTCCTATTTTGGTTGCATTCTGCAATTTTTTCCAGATTTTGCAGATAGTT
>MJUU01018815.1:24863-44380 GCA_002080025.1 Modiolus philippinarum
CTTTGTAAAGGGCTGATTCTCCTTACATTTTTTCATTCATGTAATCAGCAGTAATATTTAAAGTGTTCTGATTAGTCAATTCACTATGTTTATTTCTTGATATAATTTTCCAAAAATATTCTTTCACAAAGGTATATATTTAGCTATTCATTTAATTTGGTTTAATTTTGTAATTTATTCTGGATTTCAAAGATATTAGTTTCAGTCGGTCTTTCTGTTTCTCTCAGGACTAAAGTGGGAGAAAACAAAAATCCAATGGAAGCATTTAGTTGTACAAATAATCTGTTCACTGTGTCTTTTGAAAGTGTATCCATTTTAGGTATTGAACTCCTCTTGCAGCTTTCACTTACTAAAGTATAGACATCTCAAGCATGTGCGGGGGGTATCAATAGTCCGTCAAGGACAGTTTATGTTTGGAAGTCTGAAAAGCAGTTAGTGCGGGGGGTATGTGTGGGCCGCTAGACCACAGTACCTCTAGTTTAGCATAGATTCGTTTCTATTCGCTGCCACCAGTGTAATAAAATTAGGTAAAGTTTGTATCCAAATTGCATTGTCCTTAGTCGAGCGGTTGTAAACATTGAAGATCCATTATAAAAACATCATTTACTAAGCAAACATTCCAACATGGACAACACATCCACACAGCTCATATCCAGCATAACATTCAGACAACAATAGTATGACGTCATAAATAATTACATAAAAATACGGGAAACAAACTAACATAAAAATGCATAAAAAGGGGAAAACGAAGATGCTATGTTAAAAATACAGATTCACAACAGTTACCAACTTAATTTTCAGAATAATTTGTAAACACTATATTTTCGTATTGATATCTTTGTAAAATATTTTCATCCAATTATCTCCCTTTTCTAAATATCCTTTTTCAAACTATAGGAAGGTTTGCGAACCTCATTAGTGATGTCATAAAATCTAATTTACATATGCAAATTAGCATTTTTGGTTGGCAAAGTCGTAGTAAGACCACTTTATAACAATGTAAAAGAATTTTTGATCTTTTGTCATTTTTTCATTATCCATGCGATTTTGGATCTGTAAAATGCGTAGAAACTTTAAAATTTTCATATTTTTTCTGCCGATTTACTTTTTAAAAAAATTTTGAAGAAATAAAATTATGTGGTTTTGAAAATTGTCAAAATTGCCGAATTTTATATACTTTACAAAAACGCTAATTATATAGATATTGAAAATAAATTTATTTAAAAAATTAATATCCTGTAAAAGAATAAATATTCAAGAATTTCAATCAAAAAGAATTATCAAGATACCTCAATTAACAATTTCGTACGAGTGAATTGAAAATGACATTTTTATGACCCTTATTAATTATCACGATTTCTTGCCAACCAATTTTAAATTTTACCTTTTCAAGTCTGTGACGTCGCGGCGAACCTTCCTATTGTACTCCTATATTATCACACCACATCCAACTAGCAAAATACATGTAAATCAAGCAGTTTTGTGCTATTTCCTTTTAGTTTCAGTGAAATAATGTTTGAATGTTCCACCAGGGATAGAAATAATTGCATAAATAAAAAGCAGATAATACCAAGTAGACCATCAATCACAGATTCAAAATGGCAGAAACTTAAAATACAAATTTATGGTAAATTTAAATGAGATTACTAATCACAAAAGAACAATTCTGAAATGAAGTTGACACTTACCCCATTTCCTTCCTTTTTTATGCGACCGCAAAATTTTTGAGGTCGTATATTGGTATGATACTGGCGTCGTTGTCGTCGTTGGTGTCGTCGGCGTCTGTGGACACTTCGTTTCCGTGCAATAACTTAAGTTTTAGTGGATCAATCCTTATGAAATTTTAACACAATGTTCCTTGGCACAAAAGGAAGGTTGGGATTTTTTTTGGGGTATTGTGGCGGTGCCCGGTGTTTCAAAAAGGGCCAAGTAAGGTGTTTTCATATATTGGGCTGTAGAATATTTAATATTTATCAGATTTTGATGGGGGTTTCTTTCAGTGTACTCCTGAGGAAATTTCCAATCAGTAGTATGGCAACGGATTTCACGTCACATGTACTGTTTATGAGATAAATGGGTCCCAAATGGGGGGGAAATCTCAAAAATCTATTTTTTTCATTTTTTGTCTGATTTTGATGCAGTTTTTATACGACCGCAAAAATTTTGCTGTCGTATATTGGTATGGTGCTGGCGTTGTCGTCGGCGGCGTCGGCGTCTGTGTACAGCATAACTTTGCTTCTAGTGGACGGATCATTATGAAATTTTAGTATGATGTATCTTGGCACACTCGTAAACAGAGGTCATAATTTTGAGTTGGTGGCCCCGCCCGTTTTAGAAAAAGGGGCCAAAAAGGGGTGAAATTGGGTGTTTTCACATTTTTGACTGTAGAAACTTTATTAATTATTGGATTTTGATGGGGTTTGTTTCATTGTGCTCCTGAGAAAATTTCCAATTGGGAGTATGCAACGGATTTCATGTAGCATGTACCGCTCACGAGATAAATGGGGCCCAACAGGGGCAAATCTCCAAAAAAAATTATTATTTTATTTTTAGTCCGATTTTGATGCAGTTTTTTCCATGGGTTCCTTGTGAAAAATTAATATGTCGCTCAGCTATTAGATTTTTGATAACTTGTTTCCTTTCCCAGCTATGAGGGGCCGAACGGGGTCAAAATTGCGAATTTGCAGATTATGTAGAATTTTTATTTTTCATTGGATTTCGATGGGATTTTTTTCTTTGGATTCTTCTTGATCTAAGCTTTCAGTAGTATGTCAACGGATTTTGTGTAGGTCTTACTGTTTCCGAGCTACAAGGGGTCAAAGGGGCCAAAAATGCAATTTTTCTAAATATGTCATATCTTTATTTTTCATCAGATGGATTTTTTTTCTTTGAATTTCTATGGATGTTAGTAGCTATAAGGGGTCAAAGGGGCTTTAATTGCAATTTTCAAAATATGTAAAATCTTTTATTTTTTTGTTGGATTTTAATGGGTTCTTTTCCTCCAATTCTTCCTATTGTATAGTTAAAGTAGTTTGTTGACCATTGACCAATTTGACATATCTCTCACCATTTCCAATCTGTATAAGGAATCATAATAAGTGCTAATTATACCCCCCGCAAACAAAGTTTGGGGGGTATATAGGAATCACCCTGTCTGTCTGTCTGTCCGTCCGTCTGTCCGTCCGTCTGTCCGTCTGTCCACACTTCTCGTAAGCGCAACTCCTCTTAAACCACTTCAAGGATTTTGATGAAACTTTACACAAAGGAAGGACACTATATGGAGATGTGCATGAAGGAATATAATTATTGTCCGAAACCAGGAAGGGGAGATAATTCGACTTTGACTTTTCATTGATTCCCTATGTATGGGCTTCTTCGTAAGCGCAACTCCTCTTAAACCACTTGAAAGATTTTGATGAAACTTAAAACAAAGGAAGGACACTATATGGAGATGTGCATGAAGGAATATAATTATTGTCCAAAACCAGAAAGGGGAGATAATTTGACTTTGACTTTTCGTTGATTGGCTATGTATGGGTTTCCTCGTAAGCGCAACTCCTTTTAAACCACCTGAAGGATTTTGATGAAACTTTACACAAAGGAAGGATACTATATGGAGATATGCATGAAGGAATATAATTTTTGTTGGAAACCAGGAAGGGGAGATAATTCGACTTTGAATTTTCTTTGATTGGCTATGTATAGGTTTCCTCGTAAGCGCAACTTCTCTTAAACCACTGGAAGGAATTTGATGAAACTTTACACAAAGGAAGGACACTATATGGAGAAGTGCATTAAGAAATATAATTATTGTCCGAAACCAGAAAGGGGAGATAATTTGACTTTGACTTTTCATTGATTGGCTATGTATGGGTTTCCTTGTAAGCACAACTCCTCTTTAACCATAGAAGGATTTTAATGAAACTTTAGACAAGGGAAGGACATTATATGGAGATGTGCATGAAGGTATGTAATAAATGTTCGAAACCATGAAGGGGAGATAATTTGACTGTGACTTTCATTGATTCCTTCTGCAAGGATTTTTTTTTTTTTTCAAAGAAATAATTTAAAGCGTAGATATTGTAAAATCAGATTGTTGGAGAGACACACTTTTTTCATTGTAATCCTCTTGATAAGTTGTTTTCAAAGTGTTGTAATGAAATTTCTCTAATGCTTATGATTTTTGTGTGAAATGTCAAATAGGCTAAAAAAGGATGAATTTTATATTTGTTTGATTTCAACAGAGTATTTTCATAGGAACCCATGTGAAAAGTTCTTTCTTGAAGATTATATCATTGTGTCCACACTTGTACTGTGTCCACACCTGTATTGTGTCCACAACAACTTAAATTTGCACTTACCATATCAATTCAGGATTCAATGAGCGGGGGGTATATTTGGCTGCCATTCGGCGACAGCTCTTGTTTTTATTTTCCTTAGATTACCGGGTCAAGCTCTTTATTGTGTCCATTTAATGACTGTATCAAGCTCTTTATAGTGACCTCATTCATTTTGAATTACACTTGTTCAAATTTCAGTGTTCCACATGCTGCGGTCGTATCATGCTGCGCTCAGCGTAGCCCTTTATTCATATTTATTGCATATTAACAAGTTTATATTCCAACTTTATCAATGAATGCATGTTAAATCATTATTCCACAAACAATCATACTATACAAGTTATATAATTACAATACTTTTGTAAAATTGATATGTTTTTGTTTTTCAGATCAATATTCCAGAGTATATGTGTATTAGGTTACTGTGTATGTCCGTTAACAGTTGCCCTAATGATTTGTCGACTGATATTAATAGCACATCAGACAACGCCATTGTTTATTGTTAGATTTATTGTTGTGGTTATAGCATTTGCATGGTCTACGTTTGGTAAGTAATGTATATTGTATATTGTAGTAGAAAAGTTGAACACTTTATGGCCAATATTTTACCCCAAGGGACCAGAGAGAGGTAAAAAATCACCATAAAGTGCAAGTCTGTGATAAAAATAATATCAATATATGGCTACTGTGAATTATTTTGATTCCAATAGGACACTTACAATTAGGCGATTCACCATTTTACACTGTTAGTCGATCCGTGACGTTGCAAAATCTAATGTAAAATTATCTGTTACGTTGTCAAAAGTATCTCCATTTGTTTATGATGTTATCCATAAGTATATATTATTTTTACCACAGGTTTGGATATAAGGCGATAGAAGGCGTCATATTAGAATAAAATATTAAAGAACAACAAGCACAGGAAGTATTCAGACAGCAGTAAAAAACTACCAGTTTTTACAGTACAGCTAATAAAAGGCTTAAATGACACACCATCTCAGTCAGCGACTTAAACAATGCTTTCAAGGATTAATACCATTAACAAATAAAATAGCTGAATTCTCAGAAAAAATCCAATACTGCCTTAGCCATACAATACCAGTAACTGCCAAATATTTAATTTGAGTTAGTAATTAAATTCTGACACAAATGTCATTTTAAAATTTTGGAGCCATTTTCTTAGCATTCATTATACCCTCCGCAAACAAAGTTTGGGGGGTATATAGGAATCACCCTGTCTGTCCGTCCTTCCGTCCTTCCGTCTGTCCGTCCGTCCGTCCGTCCGTCCGTCCGTCTGTCCACACTTCTTGTAAGCACAACTCCTCTTAAACCACGTGAAGGATTTTGATGAAACTTTACACAAAGGAAGGACACTATATGGAGATGTGCATGAAGGAATATAATTATTGTCCGAAACCAGCAAGGGGAGATAATTTGACTTTGACTTTTTATGGATTCCCTATGTATGAGTTACCTCGTAAGCGCAACCCCTTTTAAACGACTAAAGGATTTTGATGAAACTTTACACAAAGGAAGGACACTATATGGAGATGTGCATGAAGGAATATAATTATTGTCCGAAACCAGATAGGGGAGATAATTTGACTTTGACTTTTTATAGATTCCCTATGTATGAGTTACCTCGTAAGCGCAACCCCTTTTAAACGACTAAAGGATTTTGATGAAACTTTACACAAAGGAAGGACACTATATGGAGATGTGCATGAAGGAATATAATTATTGTCCAAAACCAGCAAGGGGAGATAATTTGACTTTTGACTTTTCATGGATTCCCTATGTATGAGTTACCTCGTAAGTGCAACTCCTCTTAAACGACTTGAAGGATTTTGATGAAACTTTACACAAAGGAAGGACACTATATGGAGATGTGCATGAAGGAATATAATTATTGTCNAACTCCTTATCTACCAGTGACGGATATATCCGCTCTGCTACCAGAGACTGTTTTGATGTGCCCCATGGTCCTCCATACATCTCAATTGCAAACCTTTTGCGTGTGTCCTGTAGCTTAATGGCAAATGTCTACAGTTGATATGGTTAGTAGGTTTTTAGATCTTTTTTGTAGTAATAACAGCCGTTTTAAGAGCTGCAGAAACAGAAAAATAAAAAATGCGTCAAATTTAAGGGAGGGTGGACAACTTCACAGACATTTTCTCTTGGGAAAAGGAGATGAAAATGCTCAAAGTTTTATTCAAAGGTGTTGAGAAAGGAGTGAAAATCAGGAACATAACAAAAGTTTATTAAAAATAGCACGCAGAAAGCAACAGTCGTTAAATAAAAAGCAAAAAAAATCGATATTCAGCAATTTTGGCTCTACCGGCTTTCCATATGTTTCTCTGTCAATCGTAACGGCAAAGCTATTTTTGTCAAAGCTTCACAACTTGAAGCAGTGTTACAGGGCTAGCAATTGGTACAAAGAAAAACAGGCTTGGCATCAATTCCGGTTCTCTGGGACGACTTTTGTGTGGAAAAAACGTAAAAAAACACCATTTTTTGGTGGGGGGGCTGTCGAAAATATTCAACTCATGATCGAGAAACGCTGTAATTCACTCATGCGCTGCGCACATTCGGGAATTACTGAGTTGTTCGATCATGAGTTGAATATTTTGCAATAATCAGAATCATGGATTAGTTATAGTATAAGTAACACACATAAACATGACAAAATATGCTAATGACAAAGAACAGGAATATGTAAGTGATAAGAAATATGTCCTGGTGACATATATTCCTAGGAAACATAAGTCCATGGACAAATATTCCTAAGAAAATCAATCCGGATTGACAAATATTTCTAGGAAATTTCTTCCTAGGAGATTTATTCCTTCTGTACAAATTTCCTTGACTGACATATTTTACTGTTATAATTACAACAATACATTATCAAGTCTTTCTTTTGTAATTGAAAATTTTGAAAAAAAAAACCCTTGAGCATGTGTTGGAAAGTGCCATCCTCAATGCTAAGTCTGCTTAATTTGCTATCCACAATGCAAGATGGATACAAGTGCCACCTAAAGTGCAAGTGTGACACATTCAATGTCAAATTTATTGTCTGCAAGTGCCACTTTTAATGACAAAATGACTGAAAGTGCCACCTTTTAATGCTGAAATTGCTGCAAATGTCACTTTCTTTGCAAGATGGCTTCAAGTACTGCCCGATGGCTCCCTGTGTTATACATAGCTTAAGTAGATGGGTACTTCACATTTTTGTCCATGGACTTTTTTCATTTTCACATGAAAGTTTCCTGATGATGTTTGAATTGCAATGAAAAAATAAAAAAGGGGTGTCACCATGCTTTTTTAAAAAAAAAATAATTTATATTGAAAATATCCAATATTTCTAATGAATATATAGGGAAAAACTGGTATTTTGGTGTTTTCTTTCAAATCTATTAATAGATTTCTCTCTATTTTGTTCATAGGTTAGCTCCTTTGACATACTTTCAGAAAATGTAAAGAAAAATGGGGGCTTCATTTTCAGAATTTGTTAACTGTATATTTTCGTATTTATATCTTTGTAAAATATTTTCATCCAATTATCTCCCTTTTCTAAACTATTGTACTCCTATATTATCACACCACATCCAATTAGCAAAATACATGTAAATCAAGCAGTTTTGTGCTATTTCCTCCTAGTTTCAGTGAAATAATGTTTAAATGTTCCACCAGGGATAAAAATAATTGCATAAATAAATCAAAGCTCCGATGGAGCTGAATCTCGAAGCCCTGAAAATCTACACATGGCAAAACTTTGTAGTCATCCAAAGAACTGCTGCATATGTCAGTCGTCTGCATGTATTAAGTTATTCCGTAATACATGAAAATAATTGGATTGTGTGATTTCGCATGTCGATTTCATTGCTATAAATATATGCAAGACACTGTCACAGGTAAACAAATGTTATTTTCATCTTTGACAAATTACTGCGCGACAGGTTCGTTGATCTTAGACGCAATATAAAAAAACGAGTAATTTGATAAATATGCATATTGTTTTCAATTTAATATAACAACACCGTATTCAACTCAAGAAAATGAAGAAATATAACTTAAAAACACAATGTATATGATTTTGAAAGAAACTTGCCCACTATATTTTATCGGAAGCACAAAGATCATCTTTTAGAGCTGTTAATAGGCTTGAAGCCTCACGTGATATTTTCTTGTCATATTAACATCTCTCCAGCCATTTCATTGCTTCGAGATAAAAACAGATAATACCAAGTAGACCATCAATCACAGATTCAAAATGGCGGAAACTTAAAATACAAATTTGTGGTGAATTTAAATGAGATTACTAATCACAAAAGAACAATTCTGAAATGAAGTTGACATTTACCCCATTTCCTTCCTTTTTTCATATTTATTGTGTAAAAACAAAGTTTATATTCTAACTTAATCAATGAATGCATGTTAAATCATTATTCCACAAACAATCATACTATACTTTTGTCAAATTGATGTGTTTTTGTTTTTCAGATCAATATTCCAAAGTATATGTGTATTAGGTTACTGTGTATGTCCATTAACAGTTGCCCTAATTATTTGTCGACTGATATTAATAGCACATCAGACAACACCATTGTTTATTGTTAGATTTGTTGTTGTGGTTACAGCATTTGCATGGTCTACGTTTGGTAAGTAATGTATAATGTATATTGTAGTATATATTTTACCCTAAGCATCCAGGGAGAGGTAAAAATCACCATAAAGTGCAAGTCTGTGATAAAAATAATATCAATATATGGCTACTGTGAATTATTTTGATTCCAATAGGACACTTACAATTAGGAGAAACACCATTTTACACTGTTAGTCGATCCGTGACGTTGCAAAATCTGATGTAAAATTATCTGTGACGTTGTCAAAAGTATCTCCATTTGTTTATGCATTATCCATTTTACCACAGGTTTGGATATAAGGCGATAGAAGGAGTCATATTAGAATAAAATATTAAAGAACAACAAGCACAGGAAGTATTCAGACAGCACTAAAAAACTACCAGTTTTTACAGTACGGCTAATAAAAGGCTTAAATGGCACACCACCTCAGTCAGTGACTGAAACAATGCTTTCAAGGATTAATACCATTAACAAATAAAATGACTGAATTCTCAGAAAAAATCCAATACTGCCTTTGCCATACAATACCAGTAACTGCCAAATATTTAATTTGAGTTAGTAATTAAATTCTGACACAAATGTTATCTTATAATTTTGGAGCCATTTTCTTAGCATTCATTATACCCCTGCAAACAAAGTTTGGGGGGTATATAGGAATCGCCCTGTCTGTCCATCTGTCCATCCATCTGTCCATCCGTCCGTCTGTCCACACTTCTTGTAAGCGCAACTCCTCTTAAACCACATGAAGGATTTTGAGGAAACTTTACACAAAGGAAGGACACTATATGGAGATGTGCATGAAGGAATATAATTATTGTCCGAAACCAGAAAGGGGAGATAATTTGACTTTGACTTTTTATTATGTATGAGTTACCTCGTAAGCGCAACCCCTTTTAAACGACTAAAGGATTTTTATGAAACTTGACACAAAGGAAGGACACTATATGGAGATGTGCATGAAGGAATATTATTATTGTCCGAAACCAGAAAGGGGAGATAATTTGACTTTGACTTTTCATAGATTCCCTATGTATGAGTTACCTCGTAAGCGCAACCCCTTTTAAACGACTTAAAGGATTTTGATGAAACTTTACACAAAGGAAGACACTATATGGAGATGTGCATGAAAGAATATAATTATTGTCCGAAACCAGTAAGGGGAGATAATTTGAATTGACTCTTCATGAATTCCCTATGTATGGGTTACCTCGTAAGCACAACTCCTCTTAAATGACTTGAAGGATTTTGATGAAACTTTACACAAAGGAAGGACACTATATGGAGATGTGCATGAAGGAATATAATTATTGTCTAAAACCAGGAAGGGGAGATAATTTGGCTTTGACATTTTGTAGATTCCCTATTTATGGGTTACTTCGTAAGCGCAACTCCTCTAAAACCACTTAAAGGGTTTTGATGAAACTTTACACTAAGGAAGGACAATATATTGAGATGTGTATAAAGGAATATAATTATTGTCCGAAACCAGAAAGGGGAGATAATTTGACTTTTCATGGATTGGATTTTGATGAAACTTTACACTAAGGAAGGACACTATATGGAGATGTGCATGAAGGAATATAATTATTGTACGAAACCAGCAAGGGGAGATAATTTGACTTTGACTTTTCATGGATTCCCTATGTATGGGTTACCTCGTAAGCGCAACTCCTCTTAAACCACTTGAAGGATTTCGATAAAACTTTACACAATGGAAGGACACTATATGGAGATGTGCATGAAGGAATATAATTATTGTCCGAAACCAGAAAGGGGAGATAATTTGACTTTTCATGGATTCTCTATGTACGAGTTACCTTTTAAGCACAACTCCTTTTAAACCACTTAAAGTTTTTAATGAAACTTTACACAAAAGAAGGACACTATATGGAGATGTGCATGAAGGAATATTATTACTGTCCGAAACCAGAAAGGGGAGATAATTTGACTTTGACTTTTCATGGATTCCCTATGTATGGGTTACCTCGTAAGCACAACTCCTCTTAACGACTTGAAGGATTTTGATGAAACTTTACACAAAGGAAGGACACTATATGGAGATGTGCATGAAGGAATATAATTATTGTCTGAAACCAGGAAGGGGAGATAATTTGGCTTCGACTTTTCGTAGATTCCCTATTTATGGGTTACTTCGTAAGTGCAACACCTCTAAAACCACTTAAAGGGTTTTGATGAAACTTTACACTAAGGAAGGACAATATATTGAGATGTGTATGAAGGAATATAATTATTGTCCCAAAACGGAAAGGGGAGATAATTTGACTTTTCATGGATTCTCTATGTACGAGTTACCTTGTAAGCACAACTCCTTTTAAACCACTTAAAGGATTTTGATGAAACTTTACACAAAGGAAGGACACTATATGGAGATGTGCATGAAGGAATATTATTATTGTTGGAAACTAGGAAGGGGAGGTAATTTGACTTCAACTTTTCATAGATTCCCTATTTATGGGTTACTTTGTTAGTGCAACTCCTCCCAAAGCACTCAAAGTTGTAACACACCTGTATTGTGTCCACACCCACTTAAATTCTTTACTTACCATATTGATTCAGGGTTCAATGAGTGGAGGGTATATCAGGCTGCCATTAGGTGACAGCTCTTGTAATTGTTTAAATCTTACATGTTTTTCACTAGAATCTAAAACTACAAAATACGCCTTTTAAGGCCCCCATTATATAAAAAATTATAGGATGCTCAATAAACATAAAACTTTCTCAAGCTGCAAGAAATATATTAATAAATTATAGGGAATGTGTTCTTTAAATATGATTAACATGTACAAACTGTAAAAATTTTAAAAAGCCAAGAGGTCTGGAAAAACTACTTATTCTTTTCCAAATTATAATAGGTGAATACTATTGCCCGATGCAGGGCAAGGTAACTCTTAGTTTGTCAAGAAGCATTTCTTAATAGGTCACATTTTCCTAATTTCTGACCTGAATGTGTTGAATTACTAGCCTTAGATACATGTAAAAATATGAATATTAGTAAAAAAAACTTGCTTGCCCTACATAAGACATTGCTCATAATTTTGAACTAAACAAGTCCTTTGGACCTCTAGATTTTTTTTTGAAATTATATTTAAAAAAAATTGAATTTCAAATTTATTTACAATTTGTACAATGTTTATATGTAAATTATGTTCAAAAGAACACATTCAATCATTATTATTAAGTAATTCATTTGTTGTTTCTTGTGTACTACCCTAAATTTTTACTTTATTGGAAACATGATGTTACAAGCAGAGAGTATAATTAAGTCAGAGCCTAATCTGACATGATATAAAATCTACCAGTATAAAAAATAACCATATTAACAGTCAGTGAGATCATGATGCCAACCTTAAAAGATTCTGACAAGGTTTTCAGTTTTAAGCGCACCTGTTGTCCGTCATAAACTTTTCATTCAAAGATCTTCTCCTTTAATACCACTGGGCCATTTGGAACTTAACTTGGTCACAAAAGTATTTGGGTGGCCTCCTTTAAAAATTGTATATAGCACATCTGTACCTCATCCAAGATGGGTACCACATTGGACCCTATGGAAAACACATTCTAAGATGTTCTTCTCAGAAACTAACAGTGCAATTATTACCAAACTTAGTCACAATGGTTCTTAGATAGTCCCTTCCAAAAATGGTATCTAGCAAGAAAGCCACCAAGGTGGGAACATAGTTTTAACATTGGACCCTTTAGAAAAGACATTCAAAGGTTGTTAGATATTCCCTTTCGGGTAGAATTTACTTTGCCTGTCCCAGAAGTTAGAAATATTAACAATTGACGCGCATGTCTTGTGAACTCTCTGATGTTGCTATGCATAATATTCTATTCTTGGACGCCATTTGCATTCGCTTCGATTTGTGAAAACTTCTTTAAAAACTGATATTACAAGCATTAGGGGCTTTATAACAGATCGCTCGGTTTTAAACAAGCCAAGGCTTCGCCGCCGGCATTTGAGGCTTGACAACCCACAGAGCGTAAAGTAAAATATCTGACTTACCTTCATTTTTACTGGAACTCGTCAAGGCTGTTATTCAGGTTAGTGTTTGTGATATCAAAAAGTGGTATTCTAGGTTTTTTTAGCAGGTTCTGGTTTTTCTTTTGGTAGGAGTGAGTCAGCAATTAATTCGTTTTTGATGCTTTCAGGATTCAGGATTTTCAGTTCTAGAAATTTCAGAAAAGGGTCTTCACAGTCCCGCAAATATAATTTCCTGATACAGTATTGTGAAAAATAGCTGTCGTACAGTGTTTTCTGAGTACCGTATGTTGGTAAAGATTTTTTCAAAGCACGCCAGGTGGATTCTATTGTGTTAGTTTGAGCACCCGAATCCGGATCAAAAAAGTTTACCGAATGGTTGACAGTTAGGTGTTGAAATCCTTCTTTACCCAGAGAATTGTAGGCTTTCCAACAGTCGCTAATTATTGTTGTACCCGGTTTTATGTGATCCTTAATTATAGATACAAGAGTATTCGCTGTTCTGCAACACAGGTGAAAAAACACTTCTTTGATTCACGTTCGATGCCACCAAATACCCATACACCATCAACTTTCCTTCCTCGGTGGTATTTCCATTTTCCAAACATACTCTCGTCTATTTCTACTGTCTTTCCCAGACCACCAACAACGTCGTCACTTCTTTTTTCCAGTATATTAAGACAAATTTCTCGGGCGTAATTATACCAGTCCACAATAGTACATCCGCTGTGCGCGGTCCCGGCTTATGAATAGGCCCGCAGCATCCTCTGAGCTTGGAGTATGAGTCTTCCTAACAGAGGACCCCGAGGAAACCCCGGGATATAGAAATAGGACCTAGTATCTCCGGCTTGCAGGGTGTGACCCCTCCTAAACGGAGGCTGACCCCGAGGGTCCTGGGATATAGAAATAGGACCCATTCCGTGGTTGTGCGGGATTAATAAATACACAACCCATCTTTCGGATGGGATGTAAACTCAGGTCCACGTGTTGGAAGAAATGCCACGCTTCCTGCATGTTAAAGAACCCTTGTAGCAAGCTCTTTTTGGGGTGGTCGGTAGGTGATCGGCTACAAGGCTAAATTCCCTGCCCTTGACGATTTCACCCTACTTTTCCATTGGTAGTCAGAATTTCCTGTCCCATGGCCCTTTCCATACCCCAAAGTGATTATTTATTAACAAACTTGTTCTCGTCTTGATATAGCTGAAATATTGCTGAATAGACGTTAAACAATATTCAATCAATCAATCAATCACAATAGTACGTTGGCAAATGTCAAGTTCATGTATTACAAATTCTTTATTGCACTTGTAAACCCAAAAATATATAATGTAAATTATTTGTTCCAGTGTCAAATTGTGATTTTCGAACCACGATCCACGACGTAACGATATTTTTTTGTTACACTTCTTGTTTGAGCATCTCCAAATATAATTATCTCGGCTGTATGAACTATCTGTTCTTAATCCAAAATGTCCTGCCTTATAAAAATTACACATTAAATGGCTCAAATTTAACCATAATCCTAACCCAATCAATCAAGTTTTCAGTTGACTCACACTTTTTTGACAAATCCTTCAACTTCAATGGCATAATCAGCTGATTCCAACGTGCTTTTGTTTACATCCAATGGTTATTTTTGGAATCGGAAGTGACATTTTGGGGTCAAAACTGATCACGTGACACACTTACCTTGACGATGGAAATGGGTAAATTTCTCTGACTAAGACACTTACCTTTGCTTAGATATTGTAGATTTAGTTTAAAAAATGTTCATTTAAAACATTTTTTAAATGCAATTTGACCTCAGGATCACGATTTTCATGTTCTTTTTGCTCAAAATTGCTTCTTTTTCATTTTTTTCTTTTTGGCGCGGCTGACTTCTATATAGAGGAATGTACCAATATTTCCCACACTTTTTTGGGGGGACCGCCAAAGTAAATTTGTTCCTCCCTTTCAAAGAAAGTATCCAGCAGGTATCCAGCAGGTCCATACCTCGTCCATGATGGCCCCCAGCAGAGAATATAGTTTTAACATGCGACCCTTTTGACACATTCAAAGATCTTGTCAGAAACTACATTTGTACTAGTTTAATTAGAACCAAACATAGTCACAATGGTCCTTAAATCAGGTCGCCTAGAAAAAAGGTATCCTGCAGATTCTACCTAATTCCAGATGGCTTACTGTGGGAACATAGTTAATATTGGATTCAATTAAAAGAATTAGGCCTCTTAAATGACTTATCCAATTGGAACTAAACTTTTTCACAAAAAAATATTTGGGTGGCCCCTTCAAAATTTGCATTTGGCATGTCTGCAACCAATCCAAGATGGCCTCCAGCAGAGAACATAGTTTAACATTGGACCCTATTGGAAACATACATATTAGGATTTTGCATTATAATGTAAAAGCTATATATCAATTAAAAGACAAAAAAAGATGAACTGAAGAGGAAAATGTATCACTCCTAATTTATAAGAAATCAATATAATAATGTGTTTATTTTATCTTTCAGCATCAACAGCATTTTTAGCAGATTCACAGCCTCCAAACAGAAAAGCCTTAGCCGTATATCCATTATTTTTATTTTATTTTGTTATTAGTTGGTTAATTATATCACATACATAGTGCTACATTCCAGAACATTATCATTGACATGATGTATAAATTTTGTAGGATATATTGAATCTTGAATGTTTGAAAAATTTTGAGATTAATGTATATATGTGGGTATTTATGGACATTTGTTGAACTTTAGAAGTTAAAATCAATTTTGTACCAATTAGTGTAATACAAAATTTCATTCATGAAATCCATTTCCTTACACATTTTATTTGTTTACACTTTAAAATGACGAAAATATAAAGAAATAAGATACGAATGCTTGCCTTTATAAATTAATTGATTACAAATGTTTTTTTGGTTTTTTTTTGCACAAGATAATTGGGTATTTACATGTATGTAAGCTTGTGAGAACTATTGTAGGTGTGTATGTTTGAGCGTGTCTGGTTTCCTAAGAAAAGTCCCTCTTTATAGATTATTCTGTATATATAGAATCTATCCTTTCAAGTCGTTGATTATCATAGTTCTACTGTAGAAAGGGTTAAACTTTAAAAGTTCGAGCTTAAGTGAGAACTTTTCTGTTTAACCCTTTAGACAGTAGAACTATGATAATCATGTGTTTTTGTTTCTAACCCGTCGCAGGCCTCTAGTATGAAATTTACATGGCATTGAAATCAACATAAGCAAATCGATCATAGGTGATGCAAGATAAATAAACAATGCATGCTTTGAGTAATAACTTTTTACATTGATTTATACTCGAAATAAATTTATATAAGGTATATTTTGCTATTTGAAGAAAAGTTTGTGACCTTTTCAATATTCAATGAAATCATGAGATCAATTTATCCACATGTTGGAGAACACTTTGATCTCCTATGGAATGAAATTGAAGAGAACAGCATTAGAATTAGAGAAAATGTGATCTATTATATTTTAAAGTTTTGCTTATTTCATAAAAGTTTCAAAGTTAACATTGATAAACAACTACATTGGAAATCTTTGGGCCATTTTTACCCCAGTAAAGTATTGAAAGCACCTTAAAAATCCTAAATCTTATTTTTAATAAAGCAATTTAAGTTAAAGTTTGTTATCAAGATGGATTCCAGTGATAAGGACAATGTATCCAGTAATGCTCCAATATATCTGCTCCCTTTAAAACACAAATTTTGTTTTGTTTTGTTTTTTTTCGTCCAAAGAAGTATCCTTGCCAAATCTTTAAAAAATGCAATATTACTAGCTACTGGTAATCTTATTTAAATAACTAAATACCGAACTTACTGTGAATTTAATTTCTGCATATGCGCATTTCGACAACTTATGTCTCTTCAGTGCAGATAAAATCAAAAAATTTGGAAGACCATAAACTCAAAGATATTCAAAAATTTAATTTGGTGTCTCTTAACATAGGTGTTAACCTTTAAGAAGGGCTAAGTGGGAGATCTCCCTCATAACAGTTTTTGTTTGTGGAGATTTTGTGTGACGGATTTAAACAGGCATATTTTGTAATTCTTAATGTGATTCAATGATAACTTTAAAAGAATTTGAGTTAATAGCAAATACCATTATAAGATTAGTTAACTAAAGCAATATAATTTACCGCTTTGGGTGACCTCTATTGTCACATTGTATGAATTATAGATTGTTTTCAGTATATATGAAGCAGTGAAATAAACATTTTTGTATGAAAATAACAATTTTTAGCTGGCCGGGACGAATGTCCGGAGAGCTATTGTCATACCCCCGATGTCGGCATCGGCGTCGTCAGCGTCAGCAAAACTTTAACCTGGATTGTTGAATTGAGACCTGAGTAGCTAGGATGTTGATATTTGGTATGTGACTTCCTTATGATGAGAGCTTTCTTCTGGTACTATACTTGTAGACATTTTGACCTTGACCTTGCCCTGAGGGCAATTTTTAAAACACTTGAACTTTGCCTCTAGAAGGTAGGCTTTTAGCTGTAGGGTGTTCATATTTGGTATATAACTTCCTTATGATGAGAGCTTTCTTGTGGTTCCATATTTGTAGACATTTTGACCTTGACCTTGCCCTGAGGGCAATTTTTAAAAAACTTAAACCTTGCCTATAGAAGGTAGGCTTTTACTGGTAGGGTGTTAATATTTGGAATGTAAATTCCTTATGATGAGGGCTTTCTTGTGGTACCATGTTTGTAGACATTTTGACCTTGACCTTGCCCTGAGGGCAATTTTTTTTTAAAACTTAAACCTTGTTTCTAGAATTAAGTTGTTTAGTGATATTGTTTACATATTTGGTATGTGACTTTCTTGTGCTGAGAGCTTTCTGATGGTACCATAGTTGTAGACATTTTGACCTTGATGTTGCCCTTAGGGCGTTTTTAAAAAAACCTTAAACTTGCTTCTAGAATTAAGTTGTTTAGTGATAGGGTGTTTATATTTGATATGTGACTTTCGTTTGAAGAGAGCTTTCTGTTACTTTCGAAATTTATTGTGCATTGAGGTTACTGGAATCCCCAGCGAACTATGTTGTCTTCTGACAACTCTTGTTTTCTTAAAATATTGTATTATTTTGCAAATGTGGACTTTTCTCTTTGTGGGAGATTTTGGTCTCCCACGAGGGAGCACCTTCTGAAGTGGGAGATTTGATCAGTTAGCGGGAATCTCCCTTGCAATGTAGGAGGGTTAACAGGTATGCTCTAAATAATAAATTCCAGTCGTAAAATTTTTGTCTCTTTGATGTTCTAAACCTATAAAGAATTTTAAGAGCCAATAAAGGTGAGTTAAATGCCTCATGCTTTGATGTAAATAAAGGTACTCAGATTGAATATGTTGAAGATCCACGTATTAAATTGCTAAGCTGAAATAGTATTTGAAAGGGTCTTTGTAAATGACTATTATCAAAATGTTGAGTTGAGTGTAGCTACCTGTAACAGTACTTTCTTTAAAATCAGTTTTGTGAGAAAATTAAATACATAAGTAAGAAATTCTCCAAATGTTTTTTTAATTCTATCTGATGTAACTAAAATAAATTATGATTTTGTTAGAATTTCCTTGTCATTTCAACCAAAATAGCAGATTTTTACATGACAAATTTTATTCTTATATGGCCGGTGACCCCTAATTTTTATTTTATTTTTCATATGCACTTATAACAAAGGTTGGTCATGAAAATATCAGAAAATTCTATCTGTCAGTTTTTAGACCCCTGTACCACTTTAAATTATAACAAAATGGAAATTTTTATTTTCTAGTTGGAATTTTTCAGGGTACATGTTCAAAACGACAAGGTGTGAAAGGGGGATAAATTTTGCTACATTTTTAAGTTGTACCTCAGGATATATTTAAATGCTTGTTAAGAAAAGGAAGTCCCAACAGCCTGAGAAAAACAAATACCAACATTGGATCCTATGAAGTCACAAAAACGTTTTCATAGAATACAACAAAGTACGATGTACTATAGAGGCCAAAAATGGCTTAACGATTTAGAACATCAAATTTTGAATGTAACTAGGTCTATCAGGAAGTCACTAGAGCATGAGAAGAACAAGTATCAACATTTGATCTTATGAAGTCACAAAACGTTTTCATAGAATACAACATTTGGCATATTTTTGAAGGTTTTCCTAATTGGAAATATTAAGTGTATTAAAAGCCAAGTAAATAATGTAACAATTTATTTGTGCAAATGAATTGGAACTTCTCATAAAAATTTTTGTGATTCCTGCATGTGCTCAATGCTTCCTATGAAGAAAAAGTAGTCAAAATTTTTCAGATTTGTAAATTTTTGACAAAAGGTGCAATTTGTGTTTTCTTCTACACTTAAAATCTCAAGCATACATCAGTATTTGAGAAATCTTACTGTGTACTGTAAACCCATACCTATGTTAAAATTTCAACAAAAAAAAATTCTGTGAATTCAACAGATAAATTTGTTTTTAGGCCAAATAAAGCATACCACATGTACTCCTTTACTTGTTTGCGAAGGTGTATTTTT
>MJUU01018815.1:44393-58597 GCA_002080025.1 Modiolus philippinarum
TGAAAACATAATTTTTATGGACATCATGTTATATTTGATATCATCAATTGTTCTTTTAAACTTGAATTTTCTTAGTTATAAGCATGATTTATAATTTTGTAAAAGGCGATAAAACTGATTGAATCAGGAATTAGCTTTTACATTGTAACAAGCCTAAATTTCTTTAACTATGAATGTTAGAAACTTTATACATACATGTATATACATGTAAAAAATTGTACATAATGTAGATATATGGATATATTTGAGCAATGTTTATTTATTAACATTATGACAAAAAAATAAAATTCATGTATCATCTCTTGTTGTTTTGCTTTAGAAATAGTGTATCTAGTAAAAGAACGTATTTTATGTAGCATTTACCGTTTACAAGATAAATGGGGCTCAACACTGGCTAATGTAAAAAATTCTAATTGTTTTATTGCTCGCCCAACGGACTTGTGGTGTTGATATAGCACCTGGCCAGTTTGTCTGACTGTTTATCTGTCACAATGTCTATGTATACTTTGAAAGTCATAGATGAATGAGCTTTTGGCTATAGATGCATTCTGGAAAAATCTTAATGTTGATATAAATATTGGGTCACCTTGATCGATCATGAGCGACACAGGTTCAAGTTTCGAAATACTGGAGCATTTTGACAATTGATGTTATTTTGTTGGTAAAGATGTGCCTTAGATAGTCACAAGGTTATTGACAAAATTTAGGTCACCCTGACCTACATTTCATGCACAAATGATTAGGTACAGTTTTGTTTAAGTTCAGATATGAGATACTGAAGCAGTTAGAGGAATGATATTTTGTTGACAGATATGGTTGGATAGTCATGAGGTTCCAGATGAAAATAAAGTCATCTTCGCCTATATTTCATGCATGAGTGACTTGGATTTAAGTTTTTAGCTCACCTGGCTATAGCCAGGGTGAGCTTTTGCCATCACTTGGCGTCCGTTGTCCGTCCGTCATTAACTTTTCATTTAAAGATCTTCTCCATTGAAATTAATGAGCCAATTTAAACTGAATTTAGTCACAATAGTCCTTGGGCAGTCCCCTTCAAAGTTTGTTATTTTTATGACCGTACCTCATCCAAGATGGCTGCCAGCAGGGAACATAGTTAACATAGGAACCTATGGGAAATGCATTCAAAGATCTTCTTCTCTAAAGTTGCTTGAACAATTTTAACCAAATTTAGTCACAATCGTCCTTTGGTGGTCCCCTTCAAAGTTTGTGATTTTTATGAATGTACCTCATCCAAGATGGCCACCAGCAGAGAACATAATTTAACAAAGGACCCTGTGAGAAATGCATTGAAAGATCTTCTCCTCTGAAGCCCCTTGAACAATTTTAACCAAATTTAGTCACAATAATCCTTTGGTGGCCCCCTTAAAGGATTGTGATTTTTATGAGGTTACCTCATCCAAGATGGTCGCCAGTGGGGAACATAGTTTAACACAAGACCCTATGGGAAATGCATTCAAAGATCTTCTCCTCTGAAGCCGCTTGAACAATTTAAACAGAATTTAGTCACAATAGTCCTTGGGTGGTTCTCAGAAAGAGATTTTTATGACCGTACCTCATTCAAGATGGCTGCCATTTTGGAACAAAGTTTTACATAGGACCCTATGGGAAATGCATTCAAAGATCTTCTCCTCTGAAACTACTTGAACAATTTTAATTAAATTTAGTCACAATAGTTCTTGGGTGGTCCCCTTCAAAAGTTCTTTATTTTTATGAACGTACCTCATCCAAGATGGCCACCAGCAGAGAACATAGTTTAACATAGGACCCTATGGGAAATGCATTCAAAGATCTTCTCCTCTGAAGGTGCTTGAACAATTTTAAACAAATTTAGTCACAATAGTCCTTTTGTGGTCCCCTTCAAAGTGTGTGATTTTTATGAATGTACCTCATCCAAGATGGCCACCAGCAGAGAACATAATTTAACAAAGGACCCAGTGAGAAATGCATTGAAAGATCTTCTCCTCTGAAGCCCCTTGAACAATTTTAAACAAATTTAGTCACAATAATCCTTGGGTGGCCCCCTTCAAAAATTGTGATTTTTATGAGGTTACCTCATCCAAGATGGTTGCCAGGGGGAACATAGTTGAACACAAGACCCTATGAGAAATACATTCAAAGATCTTCTCCTCTGAAGCCACTTGAACAATTTAAACAGAATTTAGTCACAATAGTCCATGGGTGGTCCTCAGAAAGAGATTTTTATGACTGTACCTCATTCAAGATGGCTGCTAGCTTGGAACATAGTTTTACATAGGACCCTATGGGAAATGCATTCAAAGATCTTCTCCTCTGAAACTGCTTGAACAATTTTAACTAAATTTAGTCACAATAGTTCTTGGGTGGTCCCCTTCAAAGTTCTTTATTTTTATGAACGTACCTCATCCAAGATGGCCACCAGCAGAGAACATAGTTTAACATAGGACCCTATGGGAAATGCATTCAAAGATCTTCTCCTCTGAAGGCGCTTGAACAATTTTAAACAAATTTAGTCACAATAGTCCTTTTGTGGTCCCCTTCAAAGTTTGTGATTTTTATGACCGTACCTCATCCAAGATGGCTGTCAGCGGAGAACAGAGTTTAACAAAGGACCCAGTGAGAGATGCATTGAAAGATCTTCACCTGTGTAGCCGCTTGAACAATTTTAACAAAATTTAGTCACAAAAGTCCTTTTGTGGTCCCCTTCAAAGTTTGTGATTTTTATGACCGTACCTCATTCAAGATGGCTGCCAGTGGAGAACATAGTTTAACAAAGGACCCAGTGAGAAATGCGTTGAAAGATCTTCTCCTGTGTAGCTGCTTGAACAATTTAAACAAAATTAAGTCACAATAGTCCTTGGGTGGTCCTCATGAAAGTGATTTTTATGACCATACCTCATCCAAGATGGCCGCCAGCTTGGAACATAGTTTTACGTAGGACCCTATGGGAAATGCATTCAAAGATCTCCTCTGAAACTGCTTGAACAATTTTAACAAAATTTAGTCACAATAGTTCTTAGGTGGTCCCCTTCAAAGTTTGTGATTTTTATGAACGTACCTCATCCAAGATAGCTGCCAGCAGAGAACATAGTTTAACATAGGACCCTATGGGAAATGCATTCTAAGATCTTCTCCTCTGAAGCCCTTGAACAATTTTAATCAAACTAAGTCACAATATTCCTTGGGTGGTCCCCTTCAAAGTTTGTGTTTTTATGACCGTACCTCATCCAAGATGGCTGTCAGCGGAGAACAGAGTTTAACAAAGGACCCAGTGACAAATGCATTGAAAGATCTTCTCCTGTGTAGCCGCTTGAACAATTTAAACAAAATTTAGTCACAATAGTCCTTGGGTGGTCCTCATGAAAATGATTTTTATGACCATACCTCAACCAAGATGGCCGCCAGCTTGGAACATACTTTTACGTAGGACCCTATGGGAAATGCATTCAAAGATCTCCTCTGCAACTGCTTGAACAATTTTAACAAAATTTAGTCACAATAGTTCTTAGGTGGTCCCCTTCAAAGTTTGTGATTTTTATGAACGTACCTCATCCAAGATAGCTGCCAGCAGAGAACATAGTTTAACATGGGACCCTATGGGAAACGCATTCAAAGATCTTCTCCTCTGAAGCCCTTGAACAATTTTAATCAAACACAATAATCCTTGGGTGGTCCCCTTCAAAGTTTGTGATTTTTATGACCGTACCTCATCCAAGATGTGGCCAGCAGATTCGCATCACATCCTAGATGGCCGCAAGCAAGGAACTTGGTTTTTAAATTGGACCCAATGTGGAATAACATTAAAGTATATCCTCTAATACTACTTGACCAATTATAACAAAACTCTTAAAAAGTCCCCCTTAAAAAGGTGAACAGCAGATTCACATCGGATCCAAGATGGTAACCGGGGGACATAGTTTAACATTGGACCCAATGGAAGAACATTTAGAAGATCCACGTTGCTACTTTGAACCAAACTTAGGTTTAGGTAACCTACTTTAAATATTCACTCTTCATCTAAGATCGCCACCAGCTTGGTATTGGAGACTACAAAAAGCATGTTTATGATCTTCCCCTCTAAGAGTATCTGGCAAATTGTATCTAAACTTGATCAGTTATTTTCTTTGGTTGTCCGCTTTGAAAAAAAGTGTCCAGCGAGTCTGCAACACATCAAATATTACACCAGCAGTAAATATAATATAGTTTAACATTAGACCGTATGGAACTTTTTTTGTATCTGAAGCCACAAAGCCGGTTTGAACCAAAGTTGGTCATAATAGCTTAAACATTAGACCATATGGGAAAATTTCTTGCAGTTACAGTCACAAAGCCCATTTGAACCTTTGTTCATAACAGCTTTACATCAGACAGTATAAGAAGAATTTTTCAGCCGAAGGCACAAAGCCAATTTGAACCAAATTTGGCCATGATATTCCGTATGTGGTCCCTTTGAAAACGTGTCGGGCAAGTCACTACCTCATGCAAGATGACCATCAGCGGAGAACTTAATTTAACATTGAAGCCTAGGGAAAACACATTCAAAGATCGTCTCTTCTGAAAATATTTGTCCAATTGGAATCAAAATTGGTCAGTTTTCCTTAGGGGTCCGCTTTTTGAAAATGTGTCCTACAAATCCATTTCACATCCAAGATGGTCGTCAGTGGGGAACATAGTTAACCAAAGATTTGTATAAAAATCACTTTACAAACCCTTGAGTTAACATTGGAATCTATTTTAAAGCATTTAAAGGTCTTTTCGCATGAAGCAACAAAGCCAAGTAGAACCAAACTTTGCCACAATAGTTCTCTTACTCATGGGAGTTTTGATTCGCGAGACAATTATTAGCATACCATACAACCTATAAAATGGGATTTAAATAATCTTTCCTGTTGTTTTTAAGCATCTTCATGCATTATGATCATCATGCAATAAACCAAAGACTGCATTTTTCGAAGCTAAGAAGGAATAATCACGCTGGTCTATGATAACGCAGTGACAACGGTGCCAACGCACTGACAACGGTAGTTGCAACGCACAGACAACGGGAAAATATAGCCATGAAAAGCAATAAATTTTTACTTTATGAATTTTAGTCAGTAAAGTATTTTAAAATTCTATTGTTAATCACACGGAGTGCTCAGAAATCGCCGTATCGTGCTTTTTAAGTATTTCGAAATAGCTTTATCATGACAAAAACTGAAAACCGTTGGAACGCTCATGCGGTAATGTGTGTTATTTTGGAAATTTTCTGAAAATCTTCTCAAAACACATAAATGTATGAATGGAACCCAAAGCAAAAAGAAACGCACTATCTTTCTGTTTCTTCTCAAACTATTTCTACATGTTGAACATTTGTAAATTAGCACTTTGATGGTATTTTGAAGTCAACGCACATTACAACGCAAAAGCAACAGTGAAGTACATACCACATGAGAAATAACTTAAATTTTAACTTTATTTCAGATAAAAATGTGGTCAACTACATTTTGGTTTATTGTTTATTGTTATTTCATTAAAAAAAACTTTGAGAAAAACATTTCCTCCATAAATTGATGCTTAATTCTTGGGATACCAACATTCCACTGATAACCAAGTCTAATCTTATCACAAGGTGGCATATTCTACACCTGGCTTCCATTGATAACCAAGACTAATCTTATCACAAGGTTGCGTATTCAACACCACGATTCCATTGATAACCAAATCTAATCTTATCACAAGGTCGCGTATTCCACACTGGGATTCTATTGATAACCAAGTCCAATCATATCACAGGGTGCGTATTATACACCTGGATTGCATTGATATCATGTCTAATCATATCGCAAGGTTGCGTGTTCCACACAAGGATTCCATTGGTAACTAAGTCTAATCTTATCACAAGGTAGCGTTTTCCACATCGGGATTCCATTGATAACCAAGAATAATCTTGCTGCAAGGTCCCGTATTCAACATCGGGATTCAATTGATAACCAAGTCTAATCATATCACAAGGTCGGGTATTCCACAGAGGGATTCCATTGATAACCAAGTCTAATCTTATCACAAGGTTCCGTATTCAACACCGGGATTCCATTGATATCATGTCTAATCACATCACAAGGTAGCGTATTCCAGACCGGGATTCCATTGATAACCAAGTCTTATCTTATCACAAGGTCGCGTTTTCCACACCGGGATTCCATTGATAACCAAGTCTAATCTTATCATAAGGTCCCGTAGTCCACACCGTGATTCCATTGATAACCAAACCTAGCTAATCTTATCACAAGGTCTCGTATTCCACACCGGGACTCGACATTGTATATTCATCCTGGTAGATCATTAAACCATAAACATATATATGTTCACGCCTTGTCCATTGTCCATTTCAAACGACAGAAACAGTACATGCCCGGAGTACATGCTCAAAACAAAAGTTAATTATCGTACTTGAACCCGACATCCCTAGCAGGTGTGTAAAACTAAGCTTTGTACGCACAGGGACTTGCTCCCGTCATAGAAAAAAATTGCTTACAATCAAATATGAATCTCTGAGAAAAAAAGAAAAAACACCCCGAGATTCATATATTTGATAGTAAACATTTTTTTCTAGACCGGGAGCAAGTCCCTTGCTTTCGTGGGGTACTGTATATCAATAATCCAATTATTTTTCCGGGAAATCGAAATTCGTCATTTATTTTAGAGGGATTCGTCATTTATTTTCACGGGAGTGCGGAATGAGACTCCCTCCTACCCTCCCTCATATTCCTAAAAGTGGTCTCGATGGAGTATTAGCGGGACGCGGGATTGGCAATTATAAGCAAGTGGGAAACGGGATCGGGAAAAAATATTGCACGTGAAAACCGGAAAGGATGTCCATAGTGAGACGAAAAAACGACAGCTTTATGAGTGTTTGAAAAATACACCCCCCCCCTTGAAAAGGAAAAATGGAGAAAATTGACGTGATTTCGGGAAAGGAGTCTAAAATAGACGCAAATATCAGTGGCGGATCCAGACTTTCTGCAAATGGGGGACCCATAATTTTTCTATAAGGGGGACCCGGAACCCAGTCCCCCCAAAAAACAATCCTCTATTTCTATCCTAAAGGGGGGCAGGCCCCTCTGCCCCCCGCCCAAATCTGCCACTGAATATGCGAAAACAAATTAAAAGGGTAAACAATACTTGTCCCTAAAATGAAAACGGCAAATAATCCATATCCTTAAAATCACTGTACAAGACTCAAAACTTTGCATGTAAATGGGACCAAAGTGAACTTTATAAATCGAACATTTCATTTGTATCATTGAATTAGAACAACCTGGGATGTGTCAGAGACAATACTGCCAAAATAAAATACAAGTGTCGCACTCGAATTGACTTGTTATTGGTACATTTGGCATTATTTCCGTACATGATTACATGAGAGAGGGGGCTAGCTGGTTGTTGAATGTGAAATAAATCAATTGTTAACTGTGTTGGACACAGTAGTTTTGGACCATTTGGTGTAGTTTCTACTTTTTGTTAACTGTTGAGGCAAATAAAAAGCACTGTTTGCTGTTAATCATTAAAAAAATGTGTTACTTGTTTTGTGGCTGTTGTCATAGATTTGAATTTACTGTTACAGCAACAGCTTTTGGGAAAACTAAAGATTCATTGCCAGTTAATGAAACCCCTCTTGTCCCCTAGTGTACTGTCAAGAGAAAAGTAACCCAATAAAATATATAGAGCTTACAGTGAGTTCTTTCTGGGTTTTGTCTTGGCTCTTGAATAGCGGAAGGGGTTGGATCATTAACCCAGGCACCTGACACCACTAAGGACAAGACCCCCATGGTGAAAGATAACACCATTTCGATGCATATTACACCAAATAAGTTTCGGCTGAACTGAGTTATATACCTAGGATGGGAAATAATGGGGGCGTGGGGAGGCAATGTGCTTTGTTCATTTTCACTGGTTGCTAATTTTTTTTNGGGGGGGGGGGTAAAAATAAATCATTTGTTAACTGTTTTTGGACGATTTTATGTTTTTTGTCCTGTTCAATTTTTACTGTGTTACTGTAAAAGGTGTATAAAAGACACGGTTTGCTCTTAATCATGAAAATTGCATTGTTAATACTGTCAGATACATATGAATACATGTCTCTGATACATAATGAAACCCCTCTGAGTCTCGTCCCTCTCAATAACATTCTAGTCAGTGAAACGTGCAAAAAAGCTTTAAGCCCCTAGATCTTTGTATTATTTTTTGTCCTTTCAGAAAATAATTTTATGATAGCACTTTTCTCTGTTTTCCTTTTTAACCAAGACTTTGCCATGTTCCGCCCATTTTATGGGTGTGGCCAAGGACTTACAATGAGTGTGGCGTATCTTGTTTAATTTCGTCATAAAAAAGTGAAAACAAAAGAACCGTTTTCCTATTGGTCGTTTCAAATTTAAAAGTCATATAAAACAGTCGACAAACGCCCAAACCCTCAGTTGAAAGAACTGCCATTAAACGATTCTCAATTGTGTATTTTCAGAAAGCTCAAAGATAAAGTCAAAAATGTGGAATGGTGTAGAGATGTCATACCCTGTAAACAGAAGAAGACGTTTGCAGAGAAAGTAAGTTGATTTTTATGCATTAAATCATGCAGTCAGAGACTTGACCAATTATTGCAATTGCCATACGCCTTCCCGCGCTAACTAACGGCCAATATTTACTTTGCGTGGCTGGATTTTAACATGTTTGATGTGAATATTGATTCCTAATGAAGAAACCAATACTTCAAATGTCAGTTTCGTTTTCCAATCTTTTTTTAGTATTTTTTTCACTTCGGCGCGAAAAAAAAATATGGCGGGAAAACATCTCGAGACGACCCATCAGCCATGAATACAGGTAACCAGGTAACAGGGTAATACAGTCATCGTCTTTAATGAGACTGTCGGGTCCAGAGAAGATGAATACTTGGGTTTTAACCACTTTTTTTCTGGTAAAAAAGTTTTATTCTTGCTGAATTGAGGGTCTAACCCCTTCCACCACCCAAGATTAGGGATTAGATATCTGAGCTAACCAGGTTTGTGTGTGATTTGTGTTGAGAGTCATACATAGCAAGTATGATGACTCTCGAGGTGGGGGAAGTGTGACAGGACAGCCTACCTGCGTTAGTAGGTAGTAGATATATAGCCAGTAAAAATCAACTGAGTTGACGGAATATTTCTTTAGCTCGGTTTAATAGGTGGCTGGCTGAAGTGCTAGAGGTCCCGGTTCGATCCCCGGAGGTGACCATTGCAATTTCGCAAGGAGATTCATGCTCTCCGGTTCCAGTCCAAAAAAGGGGGTTATACACTCTGAAATTGGACCCCTCGCATTAAATATCAAAAGTGATTGCACCCGCCCCTTTCCCAAGCAGAAGATACATCAAATATTGGTCACAGGTTCGTAAAGATGTTTTAAATCCAGAAACATGTACATGTTTACCCTCGTCCGTCTGTTTGTCCGTCCATAATTCCTAAATTCCGTCCCATTTCTGATAAGCTGTTATTCCAGATAACTCCTCCCACAATATTGATGCTACATTTATTTTACTCTCTACAGTGATTAGGCATGGATTGAAGATTGATTTTGGCCATTATGGAAATTTGTGTTCTGAAACTGTTATTCCAGATAATTTCTCCCACAATATTAACGCTTCATTCATTTTACTTTGCGCATGGATTAGGCATGGATTGAAGATGTCTATTGTCATGGTTAAGATTTTGGCCCAAAATTGGTTTTGAGGGGTAGTTGAACTTAGCTATTTTATTGAAATGTGTATTCTGGAACTGTTTATTCTGGACAACCCCTCCAACAATATTCATGCTACATTTTACTTTGCACAGTGATTAGGCATGGACTGAAGATGTGCATATTGTCATCATTTAAATTTTTTGATCGGTAGTTGAACCATGAGGCCATTTTATCTAAATGTGTGTTCTGGACCTGTTGTTCCAGACATTTTGACACCTCCCACAATATTAAAGCCACAATTATATCAAGTGCTTAGAAATAAGATGTCCATGTTTTCTATCCAACTGCAGGGGCAACATATATATGTGTCTTACAGACACAAACAGATTAGGTAAATTTTATCTAAAACTCTAAATATAAACACATCGGGAAAAACTTGGATGATGGCAGCGGGGGAATTTACTCTCTAGTTTACATGTGATTTAGCAAAGGAGAACATGGGGTGTCAGCTATTTCTGCCAGTTATAATCCCTGACTATGTTGCTTTCTCTTCAGATAGTCAAACCAAGATGAATTGGGGCTGTCAAGGTCTTCTTTTTTCTTGTCATCATGAACAAAATAGAGTGAATTTGGAATTGATCGAAATCATGCTACTTTCAGTTTGAAAATTGCATCGGCTGACCTTTCATTCTTTATTCCCTTTTAGTTCATCACTTTTTGGGGTACTTCAGTTGATTAAAGTGTACATTTAGCATGTTTAACAATTTTGAAAAAAAGCTGATGCATATTTTAAAAGATATGGCATAAACTGGTACACACAGCAGCAAAATTTTTAGAGAAAACCAACACTTTTTAAAATGACAATATTACTGTGCATGTGCAATGAAACACGATTGGTTAACATATTACATGGTAAATTTTTACAATATAATGCATTAAAAGTTTAGTCCGACTTTAATGCAAATTAAAACCACGGTGTGAATATGGCAATAACTGGTACACATGCAGACACAACCAGTAACCATTAGTCCAACGAACAAGGATATCTTCATAAAGTGTACAAAGTGCCCTCAACTTGAAAGTCTGGTTCCTTGAAAAGAAACATTAATGCCTTGAAAGTCCTTGAAAAGTACTTGATTTTCATGGTACAAATTTGGTATGTCAACCTTAGCTGTTTGGATATGCCTCCAGGTGGAGTGTTCTGAGACAAGGGACTCCTAGCACCAGACTTGATAAGATGTCCTTAATTGATGAGGTAACAAATGATACTACAGCTAATATCAGTTGAACAATATTATTAACTGTATATTATTGACTTTGATTTGAGAGCTAGGTCAGCTGTTCATTAAACCAATTTTTCAGATTTCCTCATTTAATGGGTTGGAAAATATTAGATAAGATAAAGTATCCATCAGTCCACTACGTTCTCGGGAACGTAGTGGACTTGGGGTTCGTTGCGTTGTCCTTTCTAGGAAAATACTTTCAATTTATAAATTTGCTACCTTGGCAATGAAGAGCTTCTGAAGCAAGAGACTGGTAGTGGAAGCATAAAACACTTAAGACCCCATTCACACAATATTTGAATCAATCGCGATAGATCCCAATTGGTTTTTGCTGTTCATACTATAGATGATTTGCCAGTTACGGAAGTTCTTGTCAGTTCTAGTCAAATTTTGTTATTTTGGGTCAAACCTTCAAAGGGAAGTAACTCCTACACCGGACAAACAAACATTGAACATGCACACTTGTTTTAAAGTATGGTCTTCATGTTTAGCAAGTTTAGACAAAGTAATTTCCCACACAATATTTATGATATTCTCAACAAGTTAGCATATTTAGGAACCTTTAATACTTTTTTAGTCACTGAGGAGACAGTTCAAGTTAGTACAGTTGTTTATCTTTTTTACTTGACACAAGTAGCACTTTAAAGCATGGTAAGCGGTATTTGGGATTGGGCTTTGAATCATGTTGCTGACTAAACATCGGCTAGAGGTTAAACTATCATAACTTTTGATTAAAATGCTTTATTTTTTGGTTGATCTTCACAAGCAGGGAACCATTCTGTCCCCTTGAGATTTTTCAAAAAGTTACATCCCTTTTGGGTTTTGCTAAATTCATTCTGTTGATTGCAGAACGGGCAAATGGTCTATTGGAATCGATCTTTTTTTGGTCCTATAAAAAGAGGTGGTCTTAAAAAGATTGATTCAAATGAAGACAATTTATCGGCTTTGTGTGAACAGTTGGAATTGATAAACAAGCATGAGATCATCACAATCGGTTTTGATGCGAACGATAAAACCTGATTGCGATAGATCACAATCGATTGAAATTTTCCAGTATGAACGTAAACAGTTTTAACAGAATCGATCTTAATTTGGATCGATCCCATTTAGTTGTAGTTTGAACATGGCCTAATTTGTGTATTACAGAGCTCCAGTTATGATTTATTGACCAATTTAGTCTCAGCTTTACAATAGAGAGTGTTGCTTTAAGCAAGACATGCATACAATGTTACTTTTGCTATAAAAGCTCTTTGCAAATTTACTTTAGACAAGTAGAGTTACCCCCAACATTTTGCAAAGTTTAGATTCTTCAGGTTGTTTCTTTCAAATGTTTGAAATGTGGTCTTCAGAATGTTTTAGTTTTATAATGCTTAAGTCATAAAATGGACATATAAAGAGCCAATGTCTGTCAGACTGTTGGTCCATTTGATATGTCATGCTCTATGTTGACTGCACTAATCAGTCAAATCACTTCAAACTTTTGAGCTGTTGGATATGTGGAACTGATGGGTGTGAGTAAAGGGACTTTTTGCGTCAATTTTGTAGGCAATTTTTTACATATCATGCTCCAACTTTACAACCCTTTCATCAGTTTACTTCAAATGTTGTGGAAGTATCCATATGCAGGGATGATTTTAGCTCTTTTCAAATGGGTCCCCCGTCCAACAAATTGGGAATTTTGCATCGCGACAACTTTGATTGGGAAAAATGAAAATATCAAATACTGCAACATACATTTGTATACACCAAGAATATGAGCAAGTACACACCACAAGAGTTTGAAGAATGGAAAGTATCCTTACTTCAAAGCCATTAAGACCACATTTTATATATTTTTTTTTCAAATTATGCCAGATCTGAATTTTATCAAGCTAATTATCAATGAAAGAAGTATTGCTCTTTTCCTATATGAAAGCAAATCAACATTTTATCAGAAATTCTTTGGTTGTCTGCAAATAACGATCACTCACATATTTCAATATTATCACCAAAATCAAACCCTTTATACCAAATGATATATATACCTCATTCCATGAAATGACTATGCATTCATGCATTAATCATACAGCAAGTCATTTCCACAATTCGTTTTAACTAGCAGAAATGAAAGCACCCCCTTCCTAATTCTCAACCAGTATAAAGTCCCAGTTTCAGAAACTCTAATTCCAAGTCATAACTATTCAATATTTATTTCAATGCAAACCTTAGCTTTGGCAATGAGGGTATTTGAATGTTACCATGTATTTCAAAAGTCCTGGATGAAAGTCTCAAATTTTAGAAAGGACAATTAACAATAACAACACGATTTCAATTCACTTCGCGCATTCTGATTTTCAAGATGTTCCCTTATGGACATTTGCAATCTCAGACTTTTTGTTTATCATCAGGGTGGTCGTTAATAGCGTAAATTGCATTATTTAGTTACTTCTGGACGTTACTGCGATGTTTTGAGTAATTTCTGGTTCTAACAAAAGGCGACACGGATCGGAACAGATGATTCACCGGAGACGAAAATGAAAAAAATCCGGATTTTGTAAACATTGTGCCGTGATTGGGAATTTTCTTGTTTGGGGAATGGGGCCGCCAAGAGGGGAATGGGGCCGCCAGGCGGCCCTAAATTATATAGTAGCGTCATCCCTGACACCTGTCGAAAGACAGACGTATTATGGTATACCCTCCGTCCATCCGTTAACTTTTTGGTTTCCGGAGATTTTCTCTGTAACACGTTAAAGAACCCTTGTAGCAAGCTCTTTTGGGGTGGTCCGTAGGTGATCGGCTACAAGGCTAAATTCCCCGCCCTTGACGATTTCACCCTACTTTTCCAGTGGCAGTCAGAATTTCCCGTCCCATGGCCATTTCCATACCCCAAAGTGATTATTTATCAACAAACTTGTTCTCGTCTTGATATAGCTGAAATATTGCTGATTAGACGTTAAACAATATTCAATCAATCAATCAATCTCTGTAACTGCTTGACATACTGATTTCATATTTGGTATATGAATATATCTAGGTGAGATACAGATCAAGTTCGAATTTGGTTCCAGTCCGTTGATTTTGTACAGCAGGGATTATTCTGCTATATGATTTAGGGCCGCCTGGCGGCTCTATTCCCAATGTGGCAGCCCCTTTTTAAAAGAAGTTTTCAAATTTCCCAAACTCTAATTCTCAGAATCACTTTCTGATTGGTCTAGGAAACAATGTTCTGATCGCAAAAGAAAATGTAGAACAAATGTCAGG
>MJUU01018815.1:68282-90705 GCA_002080025.1 Modiolus philippinarum
GGTAGTGTCGGGTGTGGCCCCTGTAGGTGAGGTTGCTGAGGAGGTAGTGGATGATCCTGTTGAGGTGTCAGGTTCTTTTGAGGTGTCTTCAGGTCCTGTTTCTTCTGTCCCAGTTGTCTCTTCTCCTCCTAGGCGTCGGTTTGGTAGGTTAGGGAGGGGTCTTCGTAGGTTTGGGAATATTGTTTTGACTTTGGGTCAACTCATTCTTCTTGATGGGTAGTTGTTGTGTATTTTTATTTGTGGTCCAAGGTGGTGGTAGTTAGTCCCCAGTTGTTTCTTTAAGGTTCTTCAGTCCCAAGTTGTTTCTGTAAGGTTGTCCACCGTCCCCAGTTGTTTCTTAAGGTTGTCCAGTCCCCAGTTGTTTCTGTAAGGTTGTCCAGTCCCCAGTTGTTTCTCTATGGTTCTTTAGTCCCCAGTTGTTCCTATTCTTCTGTCTCATGTTGTTTCTCAATGGTTCTTCAGTCCCCAGTCATTTCTCTTTTGTTCTTCAGTCCCCTAGTTGTTTCTTTTGTTCTTCAGTCCCCAGTTGTTTCTCATTTGTTCTTAGTCCCCAGTTGTTTCTCTGTGGTTCTTCAGTCCCCAGTTGTTTCTCTGGTTCTTCAGTCCCCAGTTGTTTCTCTGGTTCTTCAGTCCCCAGTTGTTTCTCTGGTTCTTTAGTCCCCAGTTGTTTCTCTGGTTCTTCAGTCCCCAGTTGTTTCTCTGTGGTTCTTTAGTCCCCAGTTGTTTCTAAGGTTCTTCAGTCCCCAGTTGTTTCTCTGGATCTTCAGTCCCCAGTTGTGTCTCTAGACCCAGTTGTTTTTCCATTCCACCCTAGTTGTAAGCGTTCTCTTTTTTCTAGAAGGTTTAGGTGTAGTTTAACAGTATTGTATATTACATGTTGTAATGTGTGATACTGTTGTATTGTTGGGTTACTAATTAATATACCACAGATCATTATTACGCTGTTGTGTACAACCAGACAGTATTGTCGCATAGCACATGCTGTTCATTGCTCCAGTGTACAAATGCAGATTACATTGTCTTCTGAAATTTATCATGTTAAGTGTGTTCTTATCTCTGCTTACTGATATAAACTTAGTTTACATAAATCATCTCCGTTCCATATACACGGTGTATGAATTGACATTAAAGAATCAACACTGGACTTAGCAGACAATAGCTGTAGCAATCTACAGCATAGAACATAGTTTGATTGATCTGCAGCATAGAATGTTTGAATGATCTGCAGCATGGAACAGGGTTTTACGATCTTCAGCATAGAACATCAAGTTTGATTGATCTGCAGCATAGAACAGGGTTTAACGATCTTCAGCATAGAATAAAGTTTGATTGATCTGCAGCATAGAACAGTTTAACGATCTTCAGCATAGAACATAGTTTGATTGATCTGAAGTATAGAATATGGTTTTCTGATCTGCAGCATAGAACATTATAGTTTTATTTACTGCATACTAAATTGTATGGAATGCAAATATCAGATCAAAGATGGCATAGCACTGTGTATCTTGTCTCAATATATTGGGTATTTAAATGATGCCAATACAGCTTTCACTCATATGCAGAGTACAAAATAGTGTGACACTGGTGGATTGCCTATCTGAGTCTTGATCACTTGAAATCCTTCGAGTAATCTTAAAAGGTGTGTTGTAAGATTAAATTTCCAGTCCTGATAGCTGTCAAACTTATCTAGTGGCAAAATTTCCTGTCATATGTAACCTATTCCACTTTATCCCACTTTATTAGCATTGGTATTACATTTTAACAAGTTTAAAGTTGATGTATTGTCATAGTTAGGTTGATGTGCTTGTTGATTCATCTTTTGAGTGCAACTTCAGATAGTTATAAGATTTGGACTTGATATACATTTCATGCGTAAGTGACTATAAATTAAGTCAAGTTACGAGGTAAATATCGACTTAAGAATAATATTTTTGAAGAATGTGCATTGCATTGCTAAAAGGATTCTGAGGAAAATTGATAACATTTTATGCATGAGAGACTGGTTAAGATTTTGCATGTACAAATTCAGTTCACAGTTGAACCTGCTTAAAAGCATACAACAAAGGGCTATGGGATAAGCTGTTTGCAGCCCCCTATGCTCTTGTACCTATAGTGTATCAGTGTTTTTAATTTGGATTTTGTCTATACAAAATTTGAGCTTTTTATCCATTTGTGATTTGTCACTTCATAAATACATTTTTTGTAATAAATAGGTGGATGAATGAGGAATGCAAGATTTTTGATTGCATGGGACGTGTGCAAGTAAATAAATTTCAAGTTAGGTTTCACTTATAAATTTACTAAAATAAACATTTAAAAAATATTTCTGGTTAATAATATAGTAGGAAACCGAAGTACTAATGCAGTGGGGTTCAAATTTGTTTTAGACATTTTTCAGTTGAAAACACATGATTTACTAAGGACAGATATATTGTAAGTCAAAGATGTGTACGTGTTATTTGCTATGAAGCACTCGTGAGTCCAGTCCCTTATCAACATCACTTCATTATTCCTTTTCAATATTTCAAGTCAAGGTCAAACCCAGTTCCAAGTCAAATCCCATGAATCTTGTATGGAGGTTAAATCCAGTTTCCTGTCAAGGTCAATTTGTCAAGATAAATTCCAGTCCTTGTCCAAGTTGAATCCAATCACCTCTTGACTTAAAAATAGGTTGTGCAAGTCTACCATATCCCAATAAATCAAGCCAAAAACAAATTTTGTGAATAAAAAAAATGTCACAAATGAATTTGAATGTCACATAAAATTATATCCAGATTGTTTTTGAATTTTTTTTTTGCATCTTTGAGGAAGGTTCGTGCTGGTCAGATGAAAAATTTACATTAATTTTTGTTTGAAGTTGAATGGTTGATTTTCATTGAGTTCAAAATGTTGCAATGTGGTAAATTTGCCACTTGGTACAAGTCTGACAGGTTATCTAGGACTTGATCTAGCTTGCAATGAAACTGATTTTTGATTCCAAGGGAGATGGTTTCAAGGGAAATTCAATGCACAGAGACTTAAGGGCAGTATCCAAACATGTAGGTCAATTAACATTGTCCTATTTCTAGGGATATATCAAGGATATATCAAGGTGAGCCCTGTTTCAGATCATTACACCACAGCTTTTTTCTTGTACATTTTTCAAACTCTGGTGTTCCAATAGTCCTGACCATTTTTGGGGGGGCATGAGGAACATGACCAATTTTCCCTATGGGATGATGTCGGTCGTGATGTGTTGCCTAGATTATCTGTGGTAAGAATGTATGCTGTTCCCATTTCTAGCATTGGAAAGGAGGCTGTATGCTGCACCCTTATGTATATGTACTGCTTACATATCATAGCAGGTACACCATCCATTATTGATAGTTCAACATTTTTTCAAGGAACACAGGTCAGGACCCTAATAATTTGCCCATAAAAACTAATAATGGAGATCTGTCAGTCATTATATAGCGTTCCCGTTAATTTTTAGCTGTTTTGTATTCAATATGAAGATCTATCAGTCATTAAAGCTATATGTTCCTGTTAACATTGGTTAGCTTTATCAGAAAATAGTTTAACATTATATATATTTATATTGTACATGGTTGTGACGTATGGTCTGTGATATAGTGATGTTGTACTCAAGAATGCTTTTATGAAAAATANAAAAAAAAAAAAAAAAAAAAAAAAATGGTGATGGGTATCAATTTGTATATATTTTTGCATGTACTTGAAACAAGTCAATTGCAGTCTGTGTATGATGTTCTTATAACTTTCTTGTTTTTCTTAACTTTTTATTGGTATTCTATCTATTGCTCTAGATATCTTGGTTAACATGGAGCATCAGAGTCCAAGTTTGGTCAAGCAGCATAAGTGGGACATACACAGATTACAATTGACATGCCCTTGTTTGTCCCGTCTGTCTGTCCGTGGTACCATCCATCAGTCCCCAGTTGAGAAAACATAGATGATGTATTTCCTTCTAACAGTTTTGCTTGGAAGTTTTGACTGTTGATGTATCAAAGACGTGCATGGATTTTAAATTTTGGTGAATTTGACCAAATATGTAGCTAGAATGCTGGATTTGTCCTATTTTTTAGTGCATTGGGTAAAAAGGATGCATTAACCGTCTTCAGTGTTTCCTTTCAAAAGTTCATATTCTGCAGATCATTTTTAAATATATCAAAGCTGAGCATGTGGAAAGGGTTTTGATTTTATTTGATCCAAAAATTTTTACCAGAAATCTGAAATGCCAAACTTGTCATTTTTCGAGATTTTGACATACGTGTATATGCATTGCTGTTGCAGTTTATCTGTAAAGAGAGGTTGGCATCTTTAGTCATTTCTGACAGTTTTTTACCAAAACTGAATTTTCAAAGGATTTTGAATTTTTGTGCTTTTAAGAAAAATCCACAATATTGAACTTTTTCATTATTGATGAATTGTGCACTCAGGGTACATGGTTTTCATACCTTGCAGTATACTATTAACTAAAAGCTTATGGTTGTTCGTCACAATTTTCAAATATCGACAGAATACAGTAAACATATGTAATTGTAATCTTTCAAGTTGTGCCATTGGTTTTTCTCATATCTGTCTATCTTTCTGGAAGTCTTTTGTTTGTGGACTGTTGGGAGGTTAACTTTTAAGTTGTTTTAAGGCCTTTTTAAAGTTATATTTGTATCGGTTAAGTCCTTATCCTACTTTGTTGGTCTCTATCTGTCTTTCATGAACCTGCATTGGGAAGCCATCAATAGATTGTACCTTTCTTTAAGCATGTACTAATGCATCTTTTTTTTGTAGGTTATCACTATTTTTGTCGTTTCAGATGCTTACGTTTGCTGTATCGTGTTTTTTTCAAGCAGGAGGGTCGATGCTAAATCGTTTTGAAAAAAAAATTGGCAATTCTCAAATTCTGCATTTACTCAATTATGATTTGATTTTCAAACTTCTAAAAAATGCACAGAAAATTGTTAAAAGCTAAAATTCCGTTTTTTTTTTCAGCCATTTGCAACTATTGAACTCCGTTTAAAATCTGATAAATAGTGCTCTGAGTCATCTACATAAACTTTATTGTGAACTTTAGTAATATGGTAACGTTAAATGATACGCAAAAATTGACATATTGTGGTGAGAAGATATTCAAACTAAGATTTTTATAAAAATGTGGAGCTATATAAAGAAATCAATTCTGGCTGCTCTCGCTGCAGTCTTTTAAGATTTTTAAAATTCTTTATTGAATACCCTCCATTTCGCGTTTTTAGTTACTGAAGTAAGAAGATACTTTGAAGTTACCAGCAAGACTATTTGGTGAGTTTTGTATTTAGTTTTTTTCTCATAGTGCAAACATGTGATAATTTTGGGAATGATCAATTATTTTACAAAAAAGGGAGTCTCCTTATATTTTTTTTTAAAAGGAGCTATCACATGATTGCAATAAATTAAAATGAATCAAAAGCATCAGTTGGGAATTAAAGCACAAACAAAACAAAAAAAAAACCACAAAATTTTCAAATCTTGTTGTTCATCATAATATGCTGGAATATATGGTGTAAATGTACATAGATTTGAGAGATACTAATGATTGGCTTTTGGTATGCCAATTGAAATTATCTCATCATGCTAATGTGAGTAAGAGTATTTTGTTGCTACTCTTCATCTGAAACGTACTGTTACAACAAAAAATGTACATTGAATAGAAAGGATCAGTGTGGTCTGACGATCGAAATAAAACGAGAAACAAAAAGGGAGATGGAGTAAAACGTTCATAGAGAAAAAAAATGGTGCAAAATAGATGACTTTAGCCAAGCGCATTTTATTATTTCTTTTCATCCAATACTGAAACAAAAAATAGTACAAAGATGTGCTCAGATTAGAGTAACAAAATTAAATAGTACAAAGATGTGCTCAGATTAGAGTAACAAAATTAAATAGTACAAAGATGTGCTCAGATAAGAGTAACAAAATTAAATAGTACAAAGATGTGCTCAGATTAGAGTAACATGAAACAAAAATAAAGATATGGAGTAAAAAATGGAGACCATTTATGGAGTCAATTTGTACAAAGCAGATGACTAAATGAAAGCATTTTGTCAAAGGTATACACAAAATTATCTCACATTTACAAAAAAAATGGACATTCAATAGAAAGGATATGTGCTCAGACCATTGAAATGAAACTCCTGAAACAAAATATTGAAATGGAGTAAAAGCATTCAGTCTTGTTTGTCAAACGTTAAATGAGAACATTTTGTTGTGTTTAATTCATTTTTAAATAACACGCTATTAGTAATGCAACACAAAAATCAACATCAATAGTGATGTGCTCATCTGAGTAAGGTAAAACAATAAGGTGTGGAGTAAAACTGTTCATTGTTTCATTTAAGTTGACTTTAAAAATGGATTTGTATTACACTTAGGATACCCTTTTTCTTTCAAATGAACCAGCTGCAAAATTGATTTAATTTATTGTACATATAACAAAAATAGACAATTAAGATGATACAAAGAGACAACTGATAAAAAATGAGTGAATAAAATGATGTTGAAATGGTATTTGTGCAGAAATTGGTAATTAATGCACTAAGAGCAATAACATTAAGAAATTGGAGAAAGTTTACGATGCATGTACATTTAGGAGTAAATGTACAAATTGAGTAAATATTCTGTACAAAGGGAGACAACTTGAAAATAGTTTACACACAAGATTACTTAGATACAATATGCAGTTGCACACTCAGGAGTAAATGTACAAATTAAGTAAATATTTTGTCAATTCAACATTGAACAAAGGGAACAACTTGAAAATAGTTTGCACACGATATTGATATCATACAAAAAAATAAATTTAAAACAGAAAATATGGTTCATAGACATCAACTCTACATGGATGTGCAAAAGGAGACAATTTTAAGAATATATTGCACAAATTAAGTAACCTTTCAGCTAGACTAACTCAAAGGGTATAGGTGTGAGCTACTGCCATCCCTTGATGTCTGGTGTCTGTTTCTCCAATTATTTTCACTTTTTGACCATATTCCATACACATTCATCCATTAACGGGAGAAATGCTCACATTTGAATTTAGTCCTAGGCCACCGAAGCAACGGAACGAAACTGTAAAATGTGTGGCAGGTTCTTTTCAAAAATGTATTTCTATTTTGATCTCTCAGTAAAAATGGCAATCAAAACATAAAACCCAAGGGAAACAGATTTTTTTTTATCTTCTGAAAGTACTAACTGGTGTAAATTGATCTGAATTAACTGAAATCTGACAATGGTCCATAGATGTCTGCTAGAGCAGACTGTAGTTTAACATTTTACTAATTTGCAAAATAATAATAATAAAAATAATAATAATTAAGTTTATGGAAGCACAGGTCTTTACAAGCATTCTTCATTTCAATTTGATGACAAATGATTGCCAGCCTAGAACATAGTTGCACATTTTTACTTTCCTCTGAAATAGAGCTAGAGTTGGGGGTAAGGGTATTCTTTAATGAAATTTCATTGCTATTAAAAAACTAAAATTTACACCAGACCCCTTAAGAAAAATATTTTAAATTAGGATGAGAAAAAAATTTTATATGAAAACTTTAAAAAAGGGACTAAAAGAAATTTATTTATATAAACTTTTATATAAACTTTTACTTTTTATAAATACTAAAAAGGCAAAAATCTCTTTATAATTGATACTTTTATAAATAATGGATAATGAAATATTTAAGACCAAAAATTTGTTTTTTTGAACTAGTATTGTACTTTTAATGAATTTATAAAAAACATTTTTTGGGGGTTTACTATTATTTTTTAATGAAATTTGAAAAGGCAAAAATGTCATAATAAATACCATTAATTAATATATAGGTCTTTTCTTTTTTATATTTTTTTCCTTAAAAAATAAAATAAGAATTAAAAAAAAAAATGAATTTCCCTCATTCTACTTTTTTTTATTACAAGAAAACAAAAAGATCGATTTAGAGAATTTATTTTATATTAAATATTTATCAATAAAATGAAAGACCCCCTTCCTAATAAAGAAAATTGTTTTTTTCTGCAAAGCATACCTTTATTTTGAAAAAAAAGTTAAAATACAAGTAATGTACTTGCGAAGTTAGGTATTGAAATTTTATATTATTTCATGTTTAAATATTGTACTTTTTGTTAATATTGAAAAATGAGAGGACTAAAAAAGTGTCTTCTCCAAGTTGTTTGATGTATATTGTAAATGGAAAACAAAACAAAAAAATCATTTTCAACAAATATTGTATGTTTTATGAATAATATACGAAGTGGGTTCCTGTACTTCTACTGTAAAGTGGTGATTCAACTTCCTGTTTAGATGAATTGTGGTATTGTGAGCTATGCTGTGCTCACTTGCATACTGTGATCAGATTTCAGAGTTCATCAAAAGTCCTCCTGCCCTTGTGAATATTGGAATGATGTCAACACCATACTTTTTTCTATGATATGAAATTTGTGATAAATGTGATTCAAATTCCTTCCATCTTGATGAATGTTGGAATGTCTATGAACACTGTACAGTGGAGAGAATAGGATATTCTAAAATGATTAATTTTTTAATTCGGTTCCTCCTGTCATTGTTAATGATGAACACGTTACAATGGAAAAGATAGGATATTCTGTGATGTGAAACGTTTAAATGTGATTTAGTTCCTCCTGTCCTGGAGAATTTTGGACTGATATAAAGGAATGATGAACTATGGATTTGAACTCTGAACTTCAATAGTGAACTGATGTATATAGATTCAAATATTTTTCCGTGGAAAACAGGAGTTAAAATGTTTTGTTTGAAAATCACACAAGAGTATGGTGTGCTCCAATGAATTGATGCAACACTTTTGGTTTTTTTTTTTACTATTTCTTAATAGATATATCTGTATGACAATACTTTTTCACATGTTTTGTTTTATAATTTAGAATAATTAATTTGCAAGAAAATCCTAAACTTTTAAAATTTATAAATTTCTTTCTGTCTATTTGTTTGGGTAATTCTTTTGATTTATCACATTCTTCAGAAAAAAAATAATCCTGATAGCTTTTTCTAAAGAAAATAGATGAAAAAATTTTGCAGATGTTGACTAAATATATTCTTTTTGTCAATACTGAGAAAATTTTCATGCATATTGAAATTGAGGACATAAAAATATTTGTTCTCTACAAATAATTACATTTCTTTAAAAATTAAATATGAAAGCCCCCCCCCCCCAACACACACACAAATCAGTGTTATACATTTGTCATGAATACTGAATCATTGTATTTAAAAAAAAATGAAAGACCAAAAAAATGTCTTTCAAATTCTGTCATTTTTCCTTTTTTAAAAATGAAAGACCAAAAAAATGTCTTTCAAAATATTGTTATTTTTTATTTTTAAAAATGAAAGACCAAAAAATGTCTTTCAATAATGTAAGTTTTAAAAATGAAAGACCAAAAAAATGTCTTCCAAAATATTATTTTTTATACCCCGGCTCCAACCGTCCCTCATTCCGTCCATCACAAATTATTTCATCGCATTTTTTTCTGCACCTGCATATCGCAACCACTTGATATTTGGTATGGTGCTTCAGTATTGGGTCCTATACTGCGCCTGCCCTTTTTGGCCATATCGAATAACCACTTCCTGTTTACTGTTTTTTTTTACTTTTCATTTTCAATATAACACTTTTTTATCACTCTTCTCGGCAACTGCACATGACAGCCACTTGATATTTGATATGGTACTTTGGTATGAGGTCCTATAATGCATCTCCCCTTTTCAGCCATATTGGATCACCACTTCCTGTTTACCAACTTGTGCGTTTTTTACTTTTTATTTTCAAAATCTGACTTTGGTCACACTTTTCTCAACAAGTGCGCATGTAAGCCACTTGATATATGGTATGGTGCTTCAGTATGGAGTCCTATACTGCACCTGGTTAATTTTCATATCTTGAAGCAATTGGATAATTTTTATAATTTATAAAAATGGTTAATTGCTGATTATATAAAATTTTAATAGTTTTTTCCAAAATGTTATCATTTAGTTTTGTTTTCTTTTATTTATCAAGGTTAAGTTATTCCACCTTTGGGATTAAATTCATTGGTTAATTCCCATATGTTTATCCATTTGCATTGAAACATCCCGTTTAATTAGTCGGTTTGAATTAATTGATATAACTGTTTTTATTGGTCTGTTGATTTCACTATTTAATGATCACTCAGGTATTTTTCTCACACTCGAACTTTTCACAACTACTGGTAGGACCACATTTTATTTTATTTATTTGTGATGCCTCGTTCACTGTTTTGATTTAGAGCATATCGTCGAGTGCTCTATCAAAATCTAATTTTTATCTTATGACATTTCCTTGATTGCTCCATTATTCTATTTTCACCCACCCACCCTACCCAAGACTTCTTAATTATTTATTATAGTTTGTCAGCAAGAATGAAATAATGCTTGGATTTCATCTTTTATTATTTTATCACTTATGATTTATTTATTCTAGTGTTGATACTGTTTATTTTCTGCATGAAGCATTTTACATATTTATTGAATATTATAAAATGTGCCTACATTATCAGTATTGTGTATCTACAAATAATTACATTTCTTTAAAAATTAAATATGAAAGCCCCCCCCCCCCCACACACACACAAATCAGTGTTATACATTTGTCATGAATATTGAATCATTGTATTTTTTCAAAAAGAAAAATGAAAGACCAAAAAAATGTCTTTCAGTATTGTAATTTTTTAATAAAATAAAAAATGAAAGACCAAAAAAAAGTCTTTCAAATTGTCATTTTTTTCTTTTTTAAAAATGAAAGACCAAAAAAATGTCTTTCAAAATATTATGTTTTATTTTTAAAAATGAAAGACCAAAAAATGTCTTTCAAAATATTGTTATGTTTTATTTTTAAAAATGAAAGACCAAAAAAATGTCTTTCAATAGTGTATTTTTCTGAAAAATGAAAGACCAAAAAAATGTCTTTCAAAATATTGTTATGTTTTATTTTTAAAAATGAAAGACCCAAAAAATGTCTTTCAATTGTGTATTTTTGAAAAATGAAAGACCAAAAAAATGTCTTTCAAAATATTGTTATGTTTTATTTTTTTAAAAATGAAAGACCAAAAAAAGTCTTTCAAAATATTGTTATGTTTTATTTTTAAAAATGAAAGACCAAAAAAATGTCTTTCAAAATATTGTTATGTTTTATTTTTAAAAATGAAAGACCAAAAAATGTCTTTCAATAGTGTAATTTTTTTAAAAATGAAAGACCAAAAAAATGTCTTTCAAATAGTGTATTTTTTGAAAAATGAAAGACCAAAAAAATGTCTTTCAAAATATTGTTATGTTTTATTTTTAAAAATGAAAGACCAAAAAAATGTCTTTCAAATAGTGTAATTTTTTGAAAAATGAAAGACCAAAAAAATGTCTTTCAAAATATTGTTGTTTTATTTTTAAAAATGAAAGACCAAAAAAATGTCTTTCAATAGTGTAATTTTTTGAAAAATGAAAGACCAAAAAAATGTCTTTCAAAATATTGTTATGTTTTATTTTTAAAAATGAAAGACCAAAAAATGTCTTTCAATAATTTAATTTTTTGAAAAATGAAAATAACCACTTCCTGTTTACTGACTGTTTTTTTTTTTACTTTTCATTTTCAATATAGCACTTTTTCATCACACTTTTCTCAGCAACTGCACATGACAGCCACTTGATATTTGATATGGTACTTTGGTATGAGGTCCTATAATGCGTCTCCCCTTTTCAGCCATATTAGATCACCACTTCCTGTTTACAGACTTGTGCGTTTTTTACTTTTCATTTTCAAAATCTGACTTTTGTCACACTTTTCTCAACAAGTGCGCATGTAAGCCACTTGTTATTTGGTATGGTGCTTCAGTATGGAGTCCTATACTGTACCTCCCCTTTTCAGCCATATGAAATCACCACTTCCTGTTTACCGACTTTGTGCGTTTTTTACTTTTCATTTTCAATATAGGACTTTTTCATCACACTTGGACTGTGTTCATACCTATATTGTGTCCACACACAATTAAATTTGTATTTGCCATATTGATTCAGGGTTCAGTGAGCGGGGGTATAGCAGGCTGCCATTCGGCAACAGCTTGTTATTTTTAGAAATGAAAGACCAAAAAATTCTTTCAATAGTGTAATTTTTTAAAATGAAACTGAAAGACCAAAAAAATGTCTTTCAGTATTGTAATTATGGAAAATGTGCACGTGACTTTATGAAATTTTGAAAAGTTTTTCCTCTTTTTCCAGACTTTGAACTTAAGTCATTTTCTGTTGACATTTTCAACAAAGGGTGCCTATTATGTGAAATCAACTTCTACAGTTTTCAACCTAGATTTTTGAAACTTCGCAAAATGTTTCTATATGTAAGTAGATGTGCACCTGCCTTTATGGAATTATTTGGGAATTCATCATTTTTCTGGACTTGGGAACTTGGTTAAGTTTTTATTGACATTATCAACTCCTTCTACAGTTTTCATCTCTGACCTTTGAAACATCACAGAATGTTTTTATATATATTGAAGATGTGCACCTGACTTAATGGAATTATTTCCATTTTTTCATATTTTTCCAGACCTTTTAACTTGTTTTTTTATTGATATTTTCAACATATTTTATACACAAAAAAGCCACACTTTATAGCTAGAAGCACCAAAACACAACCTGACTATTTGAATCTTTGACCCATTTTTTGAAATAAAAAATGAGACCAAAAATAAGTCTTTGAACCATTGATTCCAAATTTTGGAAAAAAATTTCTGAAACTCTCAAAAATCGGTTAATTTTGGCATTCTACCTAACATCCATACTTTTTTTAATTCATCAAGTGAAAAAACAGTAACTTTCAATATTTGATTTCATAAATTGATTCAAATTTTGGTAAATTCCTGAAACTCTCACATTTTTTCTTGGAATTCTTTCTAGGAACAACATCCTATTATAGGCAAAATATAATGCCACTGTACTTATCAGGCAAGACACAAAGTTCGGCAAAAACCTTTATGAATTTCATTTACAATAACATGAATAATGATTCAATTCTTCCGTTCTTGAATGGTGGAAGGATGTCAACAGGAATTAAAAGTGATGATTCAAATCCTCAAATCCCGAAGAATGATTGAACGATATCAACATGTTTTAAACTGATGATTTAAATTCCTCTGGTCATGATGAATGCTGAAATGATGTCAATATTTTTCAAAGTAATGATTCAAATTCCTCCCGTCTTGATGAATGGTGGAGCGAAATCAATATATTTCAAGTGACAATTTAAATTTCTCCCATCCTGGTGAATCGGAGGAATGCTGATATCAACACTATAATTTGATGTCCTATGATATAGAATTTGTAATTGTTTTGTAAAAATGGCGATTCTAATTCCATAGTGGAGAATAATATGTTATTGTAGTGTGTCGTAGTGTGGACTAATGAACGCATAAAAATGAACTACAGAAAGGATTGAACAGTGAATTTGAAATCAATGTTTTTATAGCCTACGACTAAAATTGTATGAATTGTTTTTCCATGGAATATTTTTTGTATCACATTTGCATAGTTCTGTTTTATATTATTTTTTGCATAAAGTTTAATGTATTTTGATGAAGATACAACACCAAATACCCATACATTGTAATGATTTTTGCAAAAGTAGGCAAAAAAACATTTCTGTATTTATATTTTCTTTTTAAAAGAAATAATAACCCTTTCACAGAATAAAATGAAAATAAAGATTTTAGTTAAGTAGATATTTAGTATTCAATTTTAAGGTAGATAACTTTCAATTTTTTTTTCTTTTGAATTTTTTTCAGTTCTCATTGGCTTTGAAATAAAACAGAAGAGTTGTGGATGCTTGTTTTTCTAATAACCTCACATCCCTAGCTTTGTTTTTCAAGTAAGGGTAATAATATTGCAAAATTCACTTTGATAAATTTTCACATTTAATATTCTTATATATTTATTTCCTGTTTCAATTTCCCCCCCTCTCTAATTTACAAAATTCATGCTTATCGAGCCGATTTGTTTTTGCCTTTTGGTATAAGTGAAATAATATTTAAATGTTTCACCAAAATATTTACATTTTAATTTAGAAAAAAAAAGACCAAAGAACCCACATTGTCATGTGTTGTATTCTGTGGTAGTGTGTCCAGTATATAAATTTACATGTACATGTACACTTTTGCAGCAATTATAAAAACAATGACAGACGAGTACAGTGTCCTGTTTCTTGTAATTAAGTAGAAGTGTACACATATAAAATGGCACAGAGATCATTGGTAAGGTACAATACCTAATGACTGTTTATTCTTACTTGGATTCTGGACTACGAGTTGGCCGTTTTCATATTTGTCAATGTTATGCATGTAATATTTATTTTTTTTCCATTAAATTGCTTTTCTGTATTTCATTACCATATTTTTTTATTTTTAGTGAATTATTGAATTAATAATTTGTTTCAAATTAATTGAAACCTAATAGGAAAAAGAAGGGAAACGGGGAATGTGTCAAAGAGACATTATTTGGAAATTATGAAACTTATCATAAATATGTGAAATTCATCAATAATCTTTCTTCAAAGTTTTCTTAAGAGAGTTCAAGGAGAAAAAAAGGGCTCTTTTTTCACAATCAAAAATTTCTTGCTAGTTTTGTATAATACTAATCACAGCACTAACACCACTGCATCATGATCACCATTTATTTCTATATATATAGAGACATCTTCAATTTGATATGTAGCTATTTTTTATTTGATCCTTTTTCTGGGGGGATGGGGTGGGGGTAGGGTTCTTTAAACATTGTCTTGATGTTTGCATATTATTTTGAAGTTGTCTGAAGAACAAAACTAGCAGGGCTTTTGGCATAGATAGTAAAATCTTATTGGCTCTTGTTAATCAAAATTACATATTGTACTTCAGAATGCAAACCTCAAACTATATAATTACTGATGAAATTTTTACAAAAATTTTACAGATTGAATTTATTTTCTACATTGAGATTTAATGTAACAATCAAAATGATGTAACAATCAAAATGACATTTGATAACTTTGAATTTATTTTTGTTATTAAAAACAGATTTGTTTTCTGTTAATAAACCCTGAAGAAATATTTTTGTTGCTTTTTGTATCTATTCAAAGTTCATTCATTTTATTGTTTTAAGAAATAATTTTTTTTGCCAATAAACTAGTTTGGATTCACAAGACATTTGACTTTTGTTAGCTATTGCTTTCCCAGTGATCTCTGAGCACTTGTGTATTACTCTCTTTATTTTAAGTGGTTGGGCCGTGCAAAATCTAACAGGACAATTACTGTTATTCATTCAGCCATTACTGTTAAATTTGAGATCCATCCAACCTATCAAAATACGGAGAGTAATACACAAAGTGGAGAGGACCGGATGGCTGGAGGGGAGAAGGGAGGCCATCATTAATAATAAAAAAAAATATTTTGTTATCCAACTTTATTTCCATCACCAGGATCAATATATTTCTGTTTTACTTAAATTTTAGAAAAAGCTTTTTGTGTGGTTAAAATTCTTTAAAAAATCTATTTTGAAATTAATGGATTTTGAAATGTAATTTGTTAAAAAATATCAATTTAAAAAAAAATTTTTTTTTTCATTTGAATGAATTTTCAAATTTCTTAATGACAATTTTTTTTTCAAATTGGGTTAATAATTTTATGAAAATAATTTCTGAAGATTTTGGTCAATGATAATAATATAGTATTTTATTTTATAATAATTAGTGTGAACACTGATGTTCAAGATCCTGAGTATTGAAGGGTTTGTTTATATTTATGTATTAAGTGTAGTATTATGATATTTAATGTGAAAGTGCAGTAATAGTTTGTCTCCCCTTGTTTTTTTTGGGGGGGGGGGGGAAGTCGTTGATTTATGTCTTGTCCATCCGTTGCCAAATTTTATATTTCATTAGAAATATAGTTTGTAAATAGAGAAACAATTTACATTAATTTTCTTTGATTGGGCAAAATTTTGTATCTTTGTAACTTAAGCAGATTAAATTACATAAGGGGAGATAACCAAGATCATATGTTTTGATAAATCTAGTAAAATAGTTTAATATTTGATGTCTAGGATACAAGAATATTTTGATATAACAATTGGATGAAAAAATCAAAACTATTTTTTTTTTGTTTATTTTTTTTCAAAATATTTTTCATGATAACGATTTAGATTTTTAATTTCTCATCAATGTTTGTAATCGTTTGGCTTATATCAGAAATTACGGGATGGGCAGGATGGATGTAGGGGAGATGGAAGACCATTGTTCATTTTTGAGTCAACTTGTGCTTATCTTTGAAGTAACATATTTTGTCTTTGTACAATATTGTTGAATATAATATCTTAAACATTCAACATAGCTGGAACGTAGTAGTCCTTGAACATAGTTTAACATTATACCATAAACTAAAAACTGAGTTGGACATTGTACCTTAAACTTCAATATCATATTGTGAACTTATTTTAGCATATATATATATTTATATAGTACTTAAAACTTTAACATTGATCTTATATACTTGTTTAACATTGAACCTAAACATGTATTTTTCCATGGCTGTTGTAAATAGTTAAGCATAGGAGCTAAACTGTTAAGAAACTGGTAGAATTTTTTTTTCATGAGACAACATTCATAAATAGATAAAGGGAGATGGGACCCTTCACTGGATCTTTTGTACATAGGAATATTTTTGAGGGAATATTTTAAAATCTTTATATATTTGAAGGCAATTTTGCATGAACCCTCATGGAAAAAATTCTATCTTAAAACTTATATAGTGATTTAAAACTACCAGTAATTGAAATGTAAGATTTTATAGATGTCCATTATTTGTTGAGATTTGGATTAATACTATTCAATATATTCAAACATTTGATTTTGGGCATGAATCTTGTTCCTTGGATCAATGTACTACAAATTAAAGATACTTACAAAATAGAGTAATAAGAATAATGAAATAATAGTCAAGGAACTAAAACAAAAGTATTGGACTTTCTGATGATTTGGACTTGACAATTTGACAATGCTTGAGGTAAATAGTGCGAGAAGAGTTCAAAAGATGTGAAATAGTCGTAATGATCAGACGTAATGACAGGAGTGACAGAAGAGACGCAATGAAGAAAATAAAATATCTTGATCTAAAATAAAAAATGAAAATAAATAATAATAATAAAAAAAAAATAATAAAATAAATAGATAATGTCATTTACTAATCAAAATAAAAAACTGATAAAATATTTCAGAGAACTACTTTTCAAAAGTGCATTGAATCCTCAAGTAACAAGATTTGCATTGAAATTTTAGACGTAGTTAAGAGCAAAGGTCACGAAAACTTAATTTAAATTCTGAAATTTGTGGGTGTTGTCTCATCCCATATATATTCATTATTCACCATTGTCCCCGAAGGGCAAGATACTCCCAGAACATTTATTATACCCCCCACTTTAGCGGGCGGTATATTTTCTTTAAGCATTAGATTTAACTAGATTAATTTTAAACACCTGCGACCTTTGAACCACTTAACTGCTGGAATGGTCCAGATTTCTGTTGCACTGATGCTTTACTCTTCTGCTTGTAGTGCAATTGAAATTGTTTTAGAACAAATTAGTTCTAAAACAACCGACTTAAACCTGGCCACAGGGAGTTGGGTGGTGCCCGATGATACCCCTGCCTTTGAGCAGATAATACAGACATATAGGAGGTAAAGAAGAGGCCTTCCTAGTCTGGGGGACCAGGAACCAAAGTCGGTTGAATATTTACTCCTTCATTAGCTCATCAGGCTATTGCCTGTAATTGTAATTTGTAATTTCTTTCTATCTGTTTATCTTTTAACTTTTCATTCAAACATTTCTCTGAAACCACTAGGCCAACTGGCCCAAAAATGCAAAACTTGATCACAATAGTAATTTGGCAGTCATCTTTGAAAATGTATGTCATGTCCCTGTCACGAAGACTGTGAGGGGGGAACATAGTATTGTACCCATGGTATAACTCATTCAAAAATCTTCAGAAACACTGAGTCAATTGGATTAAAACTTGCTCACTGTTGTCCTTAGTTATCCACTTCAAAAATAGTCTTGGACATGTTGGCAGATGGCTGCCAGTGTCATTTTAGTAAATATTTATCAAAGCTAAATATTGATAATTAACAATTTTATTAAAATGAATTCATAGTTGGTTTCTAGGTAGAATTCCAAAACAAATGTTTTTTAGACTTTCAGGAATTTATACCAAAGATGGAATCAAAAGCTAAAATTATCTGAATTCATTGGACAGGTATTATTACTAGAAAGAGTGTTCTTTTGAGGTTTAGGAAATGTACCAAAGTTGGAATAAACTACAATCAAAGAAAAGTATATTTATTGAAAAGAATTTAAAAATTATTTTGAGGTAAAAAATGCACCCTCCCCCATGGACTTTTCTTTTGAGAGTTAGGAAATTATCAAATTAAAGATTATATTTTGTAATCCAGCCATGCAAATGTTATAACTTGAACAAAACAGAATTCTTGGATGCTTGGTAGAATTCTGAAAAAAGTGGTCTTTTAAGAGGTTGAGAAAATTTAACTAATTAAAATTTATTATAGTCAAAACCCAATTTGTGAAAATGTGTGCAGACAAAAAAAAATTAATAGGTAAAGTTGCCAATAGTCAGAATTTTAATTGATATTAAGCCATCCTACCTTCTGTTTGTCTGTCTTTCGTTTCCCAAAAGCTGGTATCTGCTTCTAATTTTATGGAACTTGTACAGGAACTTCATCATATTAATTACATGTATGTCTTGCCCTCTAAAGGGGGAACCATATTGTTTTGTCTTATTGTCTGTGGTCAGTCTGTTAGTCCATCTCGACTTTTGTGGATGCCCATTCTCCTAAATTTTCCATCTGATTTCAACCAAACTTTACAGGAATGTTGACGATCATGCTTAGTTGTGCATATTGTCTGGTCAGATTGATCAGCCAATTTTTGTTGGAGTTATGCCCCTTTTTGGCATAGAATTTTGCTAAATTATGTCTCCCCCTCCCCCTCTCAAGGGCGAGACATATTGTTTTTGTCTTAGTCTGTCAGTCTGTCCCTCACAAAGTTTGTGGATGCCAATTCTCCTACATCTTTCATCTGATTTCAATCAAACTTCACAAGTTTATTGACCATCATGCCTAGTTGTGCATATTGTCTTGCCAGATTGATCATCTAATTTTTGTGGTAGTTATGCCTCTTTTTAGCTCATCTGACCCAAAGGGTCAGTGAGCTATTGCCATCACTTGGCGTCCGTCCATTAAACTTTTCACACCCATCTCTAGATATTCCATCTCAGTTTATGATTTCCATGGAAAACACATGGAATTCCATGTCGATGTCATGGAAATGACATGGATTCCATCTCAGTGACATGGAAATGACATGGAACTTCTAAAAACTACATGGAATTTTTTTCCATCTGAAAATTTCCATGTTATTTTCCATGTACGAGATGGAAAAAAGTCTGGTTCATCATGGAAAGTTGATTGAACAACATGGAAAGTAGGACTTAGAAAATTTTTCACATGGAAATATGATGGAAAGTAGGACTTAGAATATTTTTCACATGGAAACGAGATGGAAAGGGGACTTAGAAAATATTTCACATGGAATCTGAATGGAAAGTTGGACTTAGAAAATTTAAGACAAAAATATAGAATTTTCAAAACCGCTCTACTTTTCTGCTTATATGATTGCAAATGTTCTTGGAACAATTCTGAAAAGATATACATTTTTGAATTCACACCATAATGATATATATGTATTAAAAATTTGGTATAACCTTATTCAATAAGACCCTTTCATACAGGACTTTGTACACTGAAGCTGTAGACAATAATTCAATGTGGATAAAATTATGTTGTCTTTTAATCCTCCTTATTACTTCAATGTTGCAGACTCTGAACCTTTTTCTGCAAATCAGATAGGCTATGGCTCTTAGATCTAAAGTTTGTAAAATACATTGTAGGTGTACATACATGCTTAGTAGTTGTATTATTATTGTATGCAAATGGTACAAACAGAAATTTAAAAGTTGCAAATTACTTATGCAGCTTTGATATATTCCTTTTTTACATTTGTTTATTGGAAGTAAATAAAATTTTTAGCAAAATATTGATTATTATAAATTGAACTTCTTCAAAAATATGAACAGAAAATTGCAGAATTTACCGTTCCATCATTTAATAAAGGGAGGTAATTATACACTCCTATGATTCACGCCACAGAAAAATAAATATGTGGCAATCTTAAGGATTATTATTGTTGATTTTTTACAAAAAATGTAAAATCACATCAACACAACATCTTCTGTGATTGATGCACTATAAATGCTTGACTCTAAAGACAGGTGTGTAGATCTATTTAGAGAGTGAACTTCAACATCGTACTGTGGACAGTCGTTTCACGCTGGGACTAATATTAACTAATATTAGTCCCAGTTTCACGTGAACAGAAAAACTTGCCCAGTTCACCCCATGGATTAGTTTTCTGTCTGGTTTAATCAAAATCTGTTTAAAAAAATAACAGAATAAAAGGGAAGTACAACATCCACCCAAAAGTTGGCAAAACCACGAGGATCTGAGCTATAAAAACGATCTAGTTTCTGGATCCTAACTGTTTTTAAATGATTTTACAGTGATATCCCTTGTATGTACAACTCAGGTGACTGCTATTTACCAATTTTATCGATCATCAGTGCTAGATGGAATAGCTAAGTTTTATTTTCCATGTCGTTTTCCATCTCTCAATACAAATGGAAAATAAGTGACGTCATTAGCGTCAACAAAAATGGCTGCCTGGATGATGAACAAGATATAAACTCCAGTGAATGCCACTTTTTCGACAACATAACAGTTAGATTTGTCTTTTTGTGATGGAACATCGAAACTAAGTACTACTGGACGATTGCAAGGCCACATTGCAGGTAAATTTAAATAATTATCGATCATGTAAAAAATTTTACACATTGCAAAACAATCCACTAGAACCTCCCTTTTTGGAAGGCTGGACCCCCCAGTACAACTCCTCCTAGATCACATGGTGAAATTCACTGACAATTTCAAATTTTGTTCAGTGGATATTGCCATATTTTGTGTGCTCACTTAGTAATATTTATACTATAACTAATCCGAGATTCTGATTATCGCAAAATATTCAACGAATGATCGAATAACGCAGTAATTCACGAGTGAATTACAACGTTTTCGATCATGAGTTGAATATTTTCGATAATCAGAATATAGGATTAGTTATTGTTTTTATTATATAGATCTTATTCTGTAATATATTTGGTGGTTTATTTTAAGATTCATTGTATGAACTACGTTTTCAATATTAATCCGCTGAGACGTTTACTTAACAACGACGATGACAACGTCTATTGTGACGTCACTTCCTAGAGTGAAATTATGGAAAATAATTTCACAGTTAATTATCACTTTTATTTCACTGAGAAATTTCAATCTTTCACCGCAATCTTTATAATAATTGATTTTAGCTATGCGACTTCTCTTTTTAATTTCTGGAATCAATTAATGGGGGAGCAGAGGTATATAATTAGTAAGCTTGCACACTTTTTCTATCGTTTTTATCTAAATTCTGCATGAAATTAAAAAAAAAAATCCAGAAAAGTGTGGGGTTCCAGCCCTTGGATCAGCCAATGAGTTGCTGAAACAAGGAATGTACTCAAAAGACGGACAGAATAACAAACAGAAACCATATGATCACTATACAATGTATATTGCCCCGGTAAAGTTAAGAGACAATCATAGTCAAATCTAGTTTTTTTGTTTGCCTCTGGGGAATGTCGAGAAGGAGAGACATAACATCAAGTGATTTGGCGTCAGCATCAACATTTGGTTTACCCATATGTTTAAACTTTTTTTGAACTTCAATAAATTTCCTAAATCTTACTCAATGTCAATTAAATTTTGACACATTATTCAATGCAACTTCAGTATTGAATCCCAAGTTTATTTTTGAAAAAAAATTCCAATTTTTCTGTATTTTGCCATTAGTTGGACTTATAGATTTTTGTACTATATCTCAGCACCTACATGCCATAGAAATATGATGGTTTGTAAGTGGGTACAACTTCAGCAGTAAACCAATATCCATACCAGAATGAAGTCACCTTGACCTTTATTTTCCACATCAATGAATTTGGCTAAATTTTCTTTTTTTGGTCCATATTTTGTTACCAATGCTTAAACAAATTGGAACTTTGGAAATTTAATTCAATGTAGAATTGTTGCATATAGTAGTCTTTAGATAAGAAATAAGCTTTCAGAATTTATTCTGGTACCAACTTTATAATTTCCTGAAAATGTCCAAGACTCACTTGTCTTGAAATTTTTT
>MJUU01018816.1:8669-43207 GCA_002080025.1 Modiolus philippinarum
TTAAAATATCATGCTGTGTTAATAAATCATTAACTGTATTGAATTATTTCTTTATACCAACAAGGAGAACACATATCAGTCAATAAAATGGCTAGCAATGGCGAGACATAGTATGACTTTTCTAATTTAAGGACATTTGAGAGCACATAGGGATCACTTGTCTGTTCGGAAGTAAAGGTTGGATTTAGCAAGGTGAAAAGATCATCTTGTCTATTTTGTTCAGGTCTCCTGTCTTGGTTATTTAGTCCTGTTGTTCATATTTATTGTCTGAAGTTTATGGTCAAGAGTTTGATTCAATTTAAGTCTGAATTGTCCTTTATTGTTTGATTTTATTGTACTCCCTAGCTCGTTACAATATTATTGATTATTGCACAATACCTCATCTTTATTTTTAACTTCTGGTTTTAAATTTATACATTACTGTTCTTTTCATCATATCTATATTTATAAATCTGGCTAAGTGATATTGCAATACCAATCCCATCATCCTCTACAAACCTGTTCCCAGTACCACCTATAGTAAATGTTTATAATACTTTTCAACTTCCACAAGGAAACAGAAAAAAATAAACCCCGTCCCGTTTTATCAGGACGAAACTGGACGCCATTTTGACTTTCGAGAATCTGAAATTCCTATTGGTCAATAGTCTCCTGTGCATGCGTTCTCCTCACTACGCAAGCGTACTCCTCACTTTCCCCCAAGAACTATCTATATAGCTAGGCTATTCCATAGCCTAGCTAACTAGGCTATTCCATAGCCTAGCTAAATACTATGGAATAGGTGGAATTTTCTCAATCTGTTAAAAATATAAAGTAGTTGATCCCTATTATTTTACTGAATATGTCAACCGCATTTTATCCAAAAATATTTAATATAATTCCACCCCCCCCCAAAAAAAATCGATTTTTTTTTATTTGGGGTGCCAAATTACTTTATTGAATTATATCTTTCCTCTCTTGAAAAGCTTACATATTCTTCATGTGTCTTGATGTAACCTTTTCTAATAAAGGGCTACGCCGTGCGCAGCACGATACAACCGCAGCATTTCCGCCACGCACTGAAACTTGAAGAAGTGCAATATAAAGTGAATATGGACAGTTTATACTAGATGAACACAATTAGGAGCTTGACACTATAATTATCTGGACACAAACTAGAAATATACGAATTAGCACAATTTCTCTGTAACAGTTATGCTAAATCCGTTGACATACCACTGAAAGCATCCACCGAAATCCAACTAAAAGTAAAGATTTTACATATTTTGAAAAATTGCAAATTCGGCCCCTTTGACCCTTATAGCTCAGAAATATTAAAAGATACGCAGAATCTGTTGACATATTTCTTAAAGCTAACAACAAGAGGAATCAATTGAAAAAAAAATTCAATCGAAATCTGATGAGGAAATAAAGATTTTACATATTTGTTAAAATTAAAATTTTAACCCCTTTGACCCCTTATAGCTCGGAAACGATCAGAAATATGAACTAGAGACTCTCAAGAGCCTGTATCGCTCACCTGGACCATGCCAATATATAAAGTCAAATAAACGTCTATGTTAAAGGGTCTTTCAAACTATGTAAACAAACCTTTCGATATGATCCAACTTGAATAAACTATTTTCCCTTTAGCCTGCCATCTTGAATAAGGGATGGATCTGCATGACACAATTTTAAAGAGAATAAAGTGTCGTGCCAAAGTTTTTTTTTTTCCAACTGGCCAGATGGTTTTAAAGCAGAAGATCTTTGAAGGTACTCCAATATTAAACTATGTTTCCAATTGATAGCCAATTTCATAAGGTGCAGACTTGAAGGACATCCATTTTGAAAGGGGCCATCTAAGGTACATTGTGTTTAAGTTTTGTTCTTACTAGCCCAGTAGTATCAGACGAAAAATTCTTTGTTTGCTTTTTCCATAAGGTCCATGAATAAATTAATTTCCCACATGTGGCCATTTTGGATGACACATAAGCACCAAAGTAACAATACTTAGTCAAAATCTCATCAGCATTTCCGTCATGCCATGTTTGTTTCAAATCTATTTTTATGCAAGATGCATACAAGTTATCCACAGTTCATTTAAGTCTTTGTTAAATTGCAACAGTCTAAGCATGCTACCTAGAAGCCGCTGCTTCGATAGTAGTTAAAGCAAGCCATTTGTTTGGTGAGAACAGACCTTGACTGGAAGGTGTTTAGCGTCTTTGACTACCTTTGTAACTTTCGCAGACCTAGTAGTATGGTGGTTTATCGCCTTGAATACCTGTATAGGTCTCTCACGGCATTTTAAACCTGGAGGGACGCCCACTCCAACACAATGTAATTTCGGACAGTTGATCTTCCCTGGTATCCGCTGACTGTCTTGCGACTTCGCAGTCGAATTTCTTTTTTGGGTCGATCGTTTTTGGTGTAGAAGGACTTTGAAGAACTCAAAAACTACGGTTTGCGCCGCTGTTAGCCTGCATGTCTTGGACCCGAGAGACCAAGACCCATTCTACACGTTGAATGGTGCAGTTATCGTACCGGAGTACTCTCGTGGAGGTGGTCGTGCGTCTTCGAGAAATAGAAAAGACCTAGTAGTATGGTGGTTTATCGCCTTGTATACCTATATAGGTCTCTCACGGCATTTTAAACCTGGAGAGACGCCCACTCCATTGCATTGTAATTTCGGACAGTTGATCTTCCCTGGTATCCGCTGACTGTCGTGAGACTTTGCAGAACAGACCTTTGACACCATATACTTTATATACAAATATTATTAAATATCAAGAAAACATTTTTGTAAAAAATTGCATAAATTTGTACAAAAACGAATATCAATTATAGAAGAAATAAATTTCGTTAATGAAGTGATAGCACGGAATTTCTCTAAAACTTAAAAGAGAAAAGTTATTCCAAGAGGATTTGAAAACAGAATTTTAAGGGAGCCTGATAACCCATATAAAAATGGTGATAAACAGGCAATAACTCCTAAACAGGCCTTTGTTCTTCAAAGTGTCAGAGAATGTGGATCTTGATATGCTGAACATTTTTCCAATTTACACATCACATCTTTCTGTTACATTTTTGAAAGACATGTATAAGCACCAAAGTAAGGATACTTAGTCAGAATCTCATATGACATGTTTGGTTCAAACCTTATTTTATACAAGATGAATACAAGTCACCAACAGTGCAACAGCCTGTGCAGGCTTTCATGCCTAATAGCTACTGCTTTATATTGAAAGTAAGAACTTTGATTTTAGAGACTACATTCGGGACACCATAAGTATATATAAAATTATTATTTTGTATATTAAAGTAAAATTAAGATATTTTTGTAAAAAAATTGTATAAATGGATACAAAAACGCCTATTTTGCTCTTGATTATGGAAGAAATAAATGTTTTTGATAAAGTGATAGCAGGGAATTTCTCTAAAACTTAAAAGAGAAAAGTTATTCAAAGAGGATTTGAAAACGGAATTTAAAAGGAGATGATTATAAACAATAAAAAATAAGTAAAATGAAATATGGTGAAAAACAAGCAATAACTCGTACACAGGCCTTTGGATTTTCTTCAAAATTCCAGAGGGGGTAGACCTTGATGCTGAACATTTTTTCTAATTTAAACATCACCTCTTTCTGTTTCAGTTTTTGAAATAAAAAATAAAAAATGCATAAATTTTGATAATTTACGGAAAAAGGGTTTAACTCCTAGACAGGTTTTCCGATTCTCTTCAAAATTGCAGGGTAGATAGATCTTGGCATTCTGAACAATTTTACCTCTGTCAGATTTTCTTTATCTGTAACCTTTTTCCAGTTATTGGCCAAAAACTGCAATTTACCCCTATGTTCTATTTTTAGCAACAGCAGCCATGTTTTTCATCGGATCATTATAAAATGAGGATCGTTTGTAGGGAACATGTCATAGATCATTACTATGAAGTTTCAAACCAATCCATCTAGCCGTTTCAGAGGAGAAGATTTTTTTAAAAGTTTACGCCGGACGACGGACGCAAAGTGATGGCAAAAGTGAGCTAAAAATCCGCAGAGACACCTCTGAAAGCTCAAAACAAGAGGACTGTAAAGAAAAAATCCCATCGAAAGCCGATGAAATAAAAATTTGATGTAATCCGCACGTTTGCAATTTTGGTCCCGTTTGGTCCCTCATAGCTTAAAAAGAAACAAGTTTTCAAAACATCTAATAGTTTAGCGCTATATGTTAATTTTTCATAAAGAATCCATTGGAGAAAAAAAAACAGCATTAAAATCGGACTAAAAACAAAAACAAAACATATATAAAATATAAAAATTTTAATATAAAAATAAAATTTTTGAGATTCACCCGTTTTGGCCCCATTTATCTCATGAACGGTACATACGATATGAAATTTGTTAAACACTACTGATTAAAAATTTCCTCATGAGTACAATGAAAGAAACTCAATCAATAAAACTTCTAGAGCCAATAACATTCAATTTGACCCTTTTTGATCCCTATTTTAAAAATTGGAGGGTCTCAAAATCCAAAACCATTACTTGTCTTTCTTTTGTGCCAAGGAACATTGTGTTAAAATTTCATAAGGGTTGATCAACTGGAACTTAAGTAATTGGCCAAAAACATTTGTCTACAGACGTCGACGCGGACGACGACGACAACGACGACAGCACCATTCCATTATCCAGACTTAACTAATCGATCAAATTCATAATCGATCACTTATCAATAAAAATCGAACAGCAATCGATTGATTAGTTCGACTTATCGAACATTTATCGATCAAACTCTCTGTGGAGTTTGACCGATGATTTTGATTAGAAATTTGTGATCGATTTCTGATTGATTAATGATCAGTTGTTCAATTACACCGCATTAGCATGAGCCATCTGAATTGTTTTATTATATTTTGACTATTCAATCAACATAACTGTTACTGAATGTACTAAACACTGTCCAAAGTTAAAGGAAAATTTCAGTGATCACTTATCGATCAAAAACTTCTTATCAAAATCATCGATAAAACTCCTCAGAGAGTTTGATCGATAAATGTTCGATTAGTTGAACTAATCAATCGATTATCGTTCGATTTTTATTGATACGTGATCGATTATCAATTTGATCGATTAGTTAAGTCTGGCATTATTCGACCTAAAATTTTTTGCGGTCGTATAAAAAGTCCGTGAAATAATTTTTCATGTTTTTAAATAAAAGTTCTATATCAAATCAAATTTAGAAAAAAAATGTATGTCTACTTATAGCGAAATATGCCATTGTATTATGATAAAGGGTTATTTCCCATATTACTCTATTGTCAATATAGTGCCAAAAAAACCCAAAATCTTAAGAACTCTGTATCTTTTTTGACGTATCTGTGACCCCTATTTTTTTGCAAATTTATATAACATATTGCTCAGTTTAATTGTATAATTTAAAAAAAAATCTATGTCAGAAACCAAGACACTCCAAGGGCACAGAATGTGAAATGTTTCCCTTTAATTTACTAATAAAATTCATTAATTCGTGAACAAAACTGAAACTTTTGCCAAAACACAGAGATATCGAGCCCACTTAATTACCTTGCCAATTCGCTGAAGTGAGATATTTTTAGAATAGAACTTATGATTGATTGATATGGGGTGTATTTCCGCTATCTCATGACGGTCAGTTTTAGTGGTGGAGGAAGACGGAGTACCGGGAGAAAACCACCGACCTTGGGCAGGTAACTGACCCCGGGGCTACTTGGTATTACTTTGACAGTATGAGTGTGCCGCAGGAATGGGTCATGTTTTTGCAGTCAGTTTGTCTTAAACATGGTATATTTTTTCACTAATGCTGTCTTGAACAGGGTCATTTTTTCCATATTTTAGCAAGCAGATGATGCCTTTAGATTATTATAGGGTACAGTACATATGGAACGCCAAATTAACATATATTCAAATAATTATACCTATCTTCAAATAATTGAAGATAGGTTCAATTCTTTTAAAGATATCTTTAATTAATTAAAGATAGGTTTAATTCAATTAAACCTATCTTTAATTGAATTGTCTCTATCTCTAAATATTTGAAGATAGGTATAATTGAATTGAACCTATCTTTAATTGAATTGCACCTATCTTTAATTGAATTAAAGATATCTTCAAATGAATTGAACCTATCTTTAAATGATTTAAACCTATCTTCAATTATATTAAAGATATCTGTAAATGCAATCTGATTAAAATTAGATCTACAAATTGTTCCCTATAGTCACTGCATGGTAGATCTAACAACATCCCATTTTACTTTCTGTTCTGTGACCTTTGACATTAACTAATCAGAAACCAGTCTTCATGATTTTGAAGACATTAAACTTTATGATAAAAGCCGAGGGTTTCGAATGAATCATCGAAACAGAAAGTAAAATGGGATGTTGTTAGATCTACCATGCAGTGACTATAGGGAACAATTTGTAGATCTAATTTTAATTAGATTGCTGTAAATGTAAGATATCACTAATTCTTTTGAAGATAGGTACAATTCTTTTGAAGATAGGCGCAATTCATTTAAAGATAGGTTCAATTCATTTGAAGATATCTTCAATTCAATTAAAGATAGGTTCAATTCATTTAAAGATAGGTTTAATTCAATTAAAGATAGGTACAATTGAATTAAAGATAGGTTAATATCGGCAAAATTAAACCTATCTACAAATAAATTGAAGATAGGTCTAATTAAATTAAACCTATCTTTAAATACGGACTGGCTAGCGTCCCTTTAAGATAGGTTCAATTCATTTAAAGATATCTTTAATTAATTAAAGATAGGTTTAATTGAACTAAACCTATCTTTAATTGAATTGTACCTATCTCTAAATATTTGAAGATAGGTATAATTGAATTGAACCTATCTTTAATTGAATTGACAAACGAGTTAAAATTCTTGTCGAACTGCGATAAAAAGTAAAACAAAAAATAATATATACACATATCAAAACATAAAAGATTAAAAAACAAGCAGACAGAGGTTGTTTTTTAATCTTTTATGTTTTGATATGTGTATATATTATTTTTTGTTTTACCTTTTATCGCAGTTCGACAAGAATTTTAACTCGTTTGTTTATTTATGCTTACACGAACTGCCGAACAGCACTCTTTATTTTATTTAATTGAATTGCACCTATCTTTAATTGAATTAAAGATATCTTCAAATGAATTAAACCTATCTTCAAAAAAATTGAGAATATGTCGTATTTATACCTATCTTCAATTGAATTGAACCTATCTTTAATTCATTTAAAGATAGGTTTAATTCATTTGTACCTATCTTTAATTCAATTGAACCTATCTTCAAATGATTTAAAGATTGGTTCAATTCATTTGAAGATAGGTGCAATTGAATTAAAGATAGGTACAAATCAAACAAACGGCCGTTTATTTGCACATATCTTCAATTGAATTAAAGATATCTTTAATTGAATTGAACCTATCTTTAATTGAATTAAAGATTTCTTTAAATGAATTGAACCTATCTTCAATTATTTGAAGATAGGTATAATTATTTGAATATATGTTAATTTGGCGTTCCATATGTATGAGTGTTTACGCATTGTGAATCGCCTAAAAGTAACAACAAGACGAAGAACAACCATTGCTTAAACTTACCAAATTCATTTGTTTGGATTTTTGTCCCCAGTACATCATTCTTTGTCATTTGTTCATTTTTGAAGTCACTTTCTAGGAACAAACTATTTCTGAACCTTTCAGTATAATTTCCTCCCTCATAACCTCGTTGTGATAAAGTTTTATTCATCCGGATACATTGTTTAGCAGTGACATGGACCTTTGATTTTTACTCAATCAAGACAGGGGTTTTCTTTCCTGACTAGTATCAATTTATCATTGTCATTTGATTAGGAAGTAACTTTTTGAGAGACACCCAATTTTTTCTTCATTATTACTGACACCAATTTTTTCTTCATTATTACTGTAACCTTGACCTTTCACCTGCATTATCCACTTCTTTTCCCAACAATATTCAAGTTTCATTTGAAGTGGAAGTCTTTGTGAGTTATCAACCGGAAACTTATTGTCTTGCTTACCAGCACCTTTAAACTATATAGTCAAGTTAAACTTCACTGCAACTGGCAAATGAAGGTACACGAATCTTGAAAACAAACAAACAAAAATGCCAAAAAGATACAGATCGTTAGATAAGTATACACTCTAAACTAATATACCAGCTGGCTTCCATCTTGGATGAGGTGCTGACTTTCAGAACACACTTTAAAATGCGGGGGGTCGTCCAAGATTATTGTGACCATGCCTGGTTCCAATTGGCTTTGTGGCTTCAGAGGAGAATATCTTTGAATTCTTTCCATCAAGGTCAATGTTAAACTATGATCCCCATTGGTGATCATCTTGGACGTGACGCTGGCTTGCCGTAAATGTTTAAAACGTTTTCAAAGAGGCAAGCTATAGACAACATTGTGACAAAGTGCTTTGGTTATTATCAGGGGAGAAGATATTTGAATTTGTTTTCCCTCAGGATCCAATGTTAAACTAGTTACCCGCTGGCGGGCATATATAGGGTGAGGTGAAGACATGTCAGACACATATGACATCCCAAGGACTATTGTGACCAAGTTTGGTTCAAACTAGCTTTGTGATTTCAGAGGAGAATGTCTTTGAATGATTTCCCAAAGGGTCCAGTCAATGTTCAATAATTTATACTGACGGTCATCTTAGATATGATACGGACTTGCCGGACACATTTTTCAAAGAGGACAATGTAAGAACAATATTTACCATCTTTTGTACCATTATTGACAAAGGACTTTCAAAGGAGAAGATCTTCGAATATGTTCTCCAATAGGGTCAAATGTCAACCCTAAGTCTCCCTGACTTAAATCTAGGATGATGTGCGGACTTAGAGAGTACATTTTTGAAGGAGTCAAACCAAGGACTATTATGGCCAAGTTTGGTACCAACTCGTACAGAGATTTCAAAGGAGAAAATCTTTGAATTAAAAGTTTACGATGGACGGAGGGACGACGGAAGCCAAAGATGACAACAGCTCACACTGGCTATAGTTAGATGAGCTTAAAACATGAAGCAAATAATCAATGAAAAATAAAATTTTCTTCCAAAAATAGAGATCCAACAAAAAAAATAAATTTACACAAATAAAAAACATTATATACAAAAACAATACATATTAATCTTCTCCTGGAAATCTGATATACAATGGGATTGGTTTCCGTATCTATTTATTCTATTTATATCTCCAAGAACTTTCATTGTGGATTCACCTTTCACTTGAACTGTTGATTCGAATACACCTTTGCTAGGTAGTACTTCGAAGGCAACTAAAATGCGCTTATCTTCACCAGAACTATATACAAATGTTCTTAGTGAAAACTCTTCCACTGATCTATCACGTACAAAATTTGATTTTACAAGTGAGGCACGTTTAATTGTACTTAATGTCAATTTTGCACAGCGGTGAAAATCATCCTTTAATAAATAATTTATTCTTTCAACAACATATCTGGAAACTTTCTGAACTATAGCGTCATTTACATCGAGACTACTGGATGAATAACACGGACAGTAATGTTCTGGTATGTCAGCTTGAAGACAGCTTCGAGTTTCTGGTATTTCCCTAAATAGACTGATTCCTCTGGGAATTTTCCCAGTCGTATCGAGAGGTTGTTGGGGTTCAAAATTTTGTTTTAAAATATCCATCATTGTAGCATGTACATCAAATGCAGTTGTAAGCCTTTCACTATTTTTCTTAAAGTTTTTGTGGATGTGAGGAAACCGCGTCCGGATTTGTTCCGGAATATAGATAGTCATTATTGGCATCATGCTCGTCACACGTCCAATACCAGTATTCTGTATTTCACTGTATCTAGGACCATGATCAGCATATAATATGAACACGGCATTATCAAGTTTCTTTGATTCCTTCATCCATTTGAATAATTCCATCATATCTTTGTCTACGTGTTCAAAGAAATTAATAAAATCATGACCAATTTCATTCAAGAAAGAAACTCCCATCTTTCTTTTATTGCCATAGGCTGCTATAAATTTCTTATAAAAACTTAGTGCAAGTTGGTGCTTCGGTGTATTTCCAAAACAAAGATAAGATACATCCTTCAATCTGAAATTGTGATGTTCTAAAAATAGCAGTAACCTTTTTACATTTCGTATAGATTGTGTTCGGATTTTTTCAGCAGAAAGAAAGAATGGACGGAAATAATGCTGAGCGGCTGGGTCCTTAAATCCACTGAAGGTAGCGATACTTGGCCAGTCTTCCGTATACATATCAACATAACCTTTTGCTGAAAAATTCTTCCATACAAACGGGAAAGTATTAACGTTAAATTGTATTTCCTCCCAACGTACTCCTCCAAATAAAGCAACCAGATTTGGTTGTGAATTATCGCCTACTTTGGTATATCCGTTTAAAACATAAGCACCTAATTCATCCCTGAGATATTTCATAGTAAGAGGCATTTTACGTTCCGCAATCAAATGTGATAATGAATCATATCCAAACATGTATACACTCAAATGATCTTTACTTTCACTTTCAATCTTTCTCTTTTCAAGCACAGATTTATCATCTATATGAAAATGAAGGTTATCATAAACTAATTTATTTTTATGTTTACACTGAACGTAAATAATATCACTTTTAACATAAATAGGATCCTTAAATTCTGTCTCCTCTGTGAAAGTTACATTGTGATCTCCTACACGGACTACTTTTTTGTAGGTGCACTGTAAATTGTCATAGCCCGCACTATCTATCGCGGATGTATTAAAGCGTAACATGCCATCTGAATCTATCATCATCAAAGAGTCCCATGGTTCACATTTAACAGGATCGGGAGTCCAAAAAAAGCTGGCTATTGATGAGTCATAAAAATCTAGTTTTGGAAGAACACACGGACTTTTGATATCCCGATTAATAAATACATGAAAAACAGGCCAGTTCATCTGAACGACAAAATTTATTACCAATGGTATCACAATGATGCTTATAATGATCAACTTGCACGCGCGATTTGTGTAACAAGAAAAGTCCAAGTTGCTCGCACATTTTGCTGCCATCTTATCAATGCCAAAAATCTGAAAGACAAAAATACAATATATTAAGAGAATATTAAGTAATTACGTAAACATACCAAAATCAAATATTTTCTTGTGCAAGTCGTCCGACTTCAGTACATCTATTGCCAGAAAAGAATGTACAATATGTGTATTGTGGAATGCAGCTATCTATGCTAAAAAGAAATCTTCAGCACAAAACGTAATTTATGTTGTTTTTTTATCAATTACGGTACATATCTGAAACATAAGGCTCACAAGAGCCTGTATCGCTCACCTGCACCATGGCTGATTTTAAGAGATAAATGTCATTTCCAGTAGGGAAAGAGTTTAAACTTCTTTCCGTGCAAGTGGCCACATTGGATTGGATGCAGACACGCCAGATGCAAATTCTGAATGAGGACACCAAAGGACTTTTGTAATCAGGTTTGGTTTCAATTGGAGTATTGCTTTCAGGGACCTAATCCCTTTAATGGAATCTATAAACTATGTCCCCTCTGGTGGCCATCTTGAACGAGGTACTGATTTGCAGGATAACTTTTTTGTTAGGGTCAATCTAAGGACTATTGTGACTAAGTTTGGTTCTAACGGGTCTAGTAGTTATGGAGGAGATCTTTGAATCTGTTTTCCAAAGGGTCAAATGAAAAAGTATATTATTACTGGCAGCCATATTTGATGAGGTGTGGACCTCAGGGATACCTTTATTGGAAGGTACTATCAAAGTTCCATTCTGCTCTAATTGGACAAGTTGTTTCCGAGATTTCTGAATGTGTTGAATGCGTTATCCATTTGGTCCCATTTCATACCACCTTTCAAAACAAGAGGCTCTCAAGATCCTGTATCGCTCACCTGGACCATGGCTGACATATATAAAAGGCATTTCCAATAGGAAAAACAAAACATAAAATTTAGCAGAATACTTTTTTTTCTAAAATTACAGTACTCGTGTTTGGTTTCCATTACAACCGAAAGATCCACCATCCATTACAACCCATAACAGAACACCATTCAAATTGGACAGGGGTTCCCCTTATAATCAAGGTAATACTTTTGCTGAAATTAAAACATTTAGACCACAATTAAAATAAAAATTCAAAAATTTGGGCAGAGGTTCCCCTTAAAACCAATAGGGCCAATGTAAAAACTATGTTCCAGATGGTGGCCATATTGGATGAGGTACGGACCTGCCAGATACATTTTTTGGATGGGACCACCTAAGGACCATTGTGGCTTAGTTTGGTTCTAACTGGACTAGTAGTTTCTGAGAAGAAGATCTTTGAGTGTATATTCCATAGGGTCCAATGTTAAAACTATGTTCCCGCTGGCGGCCATCTTGGATGAGGTAAATACCTGCCAGATACCCTTTTTTGGAAGGGACCATCTAGGGGCCATTGTGACTAAGTTTGGTTATAATTGGACTGGTAGTTTCTGAGAAGAAGATCTTTGAATGTCTTTTCCGTAGGGCCCAATGTTAAAACTATCTTCTCGCTATCGGCCATCTTGGATGAGGTACATATCTGCCAGATGCATTTTTTGGATGGGACCATCTAAGGACCATTGTGGCTAAGTTTAGTTTTAATTGGACAAGTAGTTTTTGAGAAGAAGATCTTTGAATGTATTTTCCATAGGGTCCAATGTTAAAACTATGTTCCCCGCTGGCGGCCATCTTGGATTAGGTCCGGACATGCCGGGTATCATTTTGAAAGGGGACCACCCTAGGACTATTGTGACCAAGTTTGGTTCCAATTTGCCCAGTGGTTTCAGAGGAGAAGATGGCGTCCATCTTGGATGAGGTACGGACCTGCTGGATACCTTTTTTGGGAGGCACCATCTAAGGACTATTGTGGCTAAGTTTGGGTTTTAATTGGACTCGAAGTTTCTGAGAGGGGGATCTTTGAATGTATTTTCCATAGGGTCAAATATTAAAACTATGTTCCCCGCTGGCGGCCATCTTGGATGAGGTACGGACCTGCCGGATACCTTTTTGGAAGGGACCATCTAAGGACCATTGTGGCTAAGTTTAGTTTTTATTGGACTAATGTTCCCCGCTAGCGGCCATCATTGATTAGGTACGGACCTGCCGGATACTTTTTTTTTGGAAAGGACCATCTAAGGACCACTTTGGCTTAGTTTAGTTTTAATTGGACTAGTAATTTCTGAGAAGAAGATCTCTGAATGTATTTTCCATAGGGTCCAATATTAAAACTATGTTCCCTGCTGGCGGCCATCTTGGATGAGGTACCGACCTCCCGGATACCTTTTTTGGATGGGACCATCTAAGGACTATTGTGACTAAGTTTGGTTATAATTGGACTGGTAGTTTCTGAAAAGAAGACATTTGAATGCGTTTCCCATAGGATCCAATGTTAAAACTATGTTCCCCACTGGCGGCCATCTTGGATGAGGTACCGACCTGCCGGATACCTCTCTTGGATGGGACCATCTAAGCACAATTGTGACTAAGTTTGGTCATAATTGGACAGGTGGTTTCTGAGAAGAAGATCTTTGAATGTCTTTCCCATAGGGTCCAATGTTAAAACTTTGTTCAGTGCTGGCGGCCATCTTGGATTAGGTACGGACCTGCCGGATTCCTTTTTGGAAGGGACCATCTAAAGACAATTGTGGCTAAGTTTAGTTTTAATTGGACTAGTAGTTTCTGAGAAGAAGATCTTTGAATGTCTTTCCCATAGGGTCCAATGTTAAAACTATGTTCCCCGCTGGCGGCCATCTTGGATGAGGTACGGACATGCCGGATATAATTTTGAAAGGGGACCACCCTAGGACTATTGTGACCAAGTTTGGTTCCAATTTGCCCAGTGGTTTCAGAGGAGAAGATCTTTGAATGAAATGTTTTCGACGGACTGACGGACGGACGACGGACACCAAGTGGTGGCAAAAGCTCACCCTGGCATAGCCAGGTGAGCTAAAAAGTTAGGAAGGGGTTTCTTTAAAGATTTAGGTAATAAATACTACTGAAATCAAAACATTAGAAGGCCACTTTCAAAAAACATTTGGACAGGGGTACTCCCTATTAACTATAATATATACATATTTCTGAAAACAAACCTAAAATTTAGCAGAATACTTTTTTCTCCAAAATTTCAGTTTTCTTGTTTGGTGTCCATAGCAACTGACAGCTCCGGCATCCAATACAACCCATATAAGACCCAAATTCAAAATTAAAATAAATTGGGCAAGGGTTCTCCTTATAATCTAGGCAATAGATATTGCTGAAATTAAAAATTTTCTGAGCCCCCTTTTTAAAAAATCTGTGCAGGGGTTTCCCTTATAAACTTGTTTATACATATTGCTGAATATGTTGCAGAATACTTTTTTTTCTAAAATTTCGGTCTTCTGGTATGGTTTCTATGGCAACTGAGACCCCCACCATCCTTTACAACCCACAATTTAAAAAAAATAAAAGGGCAGGAGTTCCCGTTTTAATCTACATGATCTAGGTAATATATATTGCTGATATCTTAACATTAAGACTCACACTTTCAAAACAAAAAAGAAAAAAAAAAGAATGATCATCAAAAACTGTTTTCACATATTTTGTCCACTTAAAATCTATGCCATTATTTTCCCAGAGTTTAAATATTAATCTATACAACATACTACTTAGTTTGTTTTGATTCATTAACATATTATTCCAAAATGTAATCATTCTGACCTTAATAACAATCTCCGATGGAAAGCGACCAAGCTCACCGTATACCATATAATTTGGAGTCGTACTTCTCAAATTGAGAATTTTTTTTTTTTACAAAACTGTATAAGCATTTTCTCAATATTTACCCCAACACTTCGCTTGCATAAATCAATATCGGAACAACTAGTGCATCAAATAATCTCAGCTGTACATCAACTGGAATTGATAAATTTCTAATTTTATAATACAATGCATATAGTGATTTATTAGCCTGGTCTTGCAATTTTTTTTCTTGCAGTGCAGAAATTTCCATTATAGTTAAAAAATAATCCCTAAATAATTATACGAGTCTTGTGTATTGATTTCTTCACCATATAAGAATATAACTTAGAAATAATTTTAGGTTTATACTCCTTCTTACTAAAAATAACAATCTTTGTTTTATTAGTGTTTACTCTAAGTTTCCATATATTACATTATTCTATAATATATAAATACTAATTGTAAAGTTGCATTGACATTAAAATGAATAAAAAAGGATATTCACTCGATAGAAAGGATATTCACTCCATGAAAAGGATATTCACCGCGGGAAACGTCACGTGCGACATATTTTTAGAAAAAGGGNTGATTCTTGAAAACCTGTTTCCGTTTCTGATAATATAGCTGTGTCATCTGCATATAAAATAACGAAAATTTTAATAAAAAATAGCATTTGTTCTCTGCAATTTTCTGATTTTTTTTTCCAAACATGTTATATTATTTCGTGTGAAAAAGTTCTCTAAATCATTAAAAAATAAAAAAAAAACTAGAGGCTCAGAAGGCTGAGTCTGTATCGCTCACCTGGCTTTCTGGTTTCAGCAGATTTTTATATCTGTGGAACTGTAATTGGCAGTAATCTAAGTGAAGGACCTTCCATACATCATTGCTGTAAAGTTTTGTTTAATCTGCTAAAGTCATTTCAAAAGAGATAGTCAAAATGTGCATTTTCCCATAGGGCACAATGTTAAACTATGTTCGACCCTGACAGCCACGTTTTTTGGCAGATCGGAAATTATTTGGGCAAATTTAGTGATGGACCTTCGAAACATTATTTCTTTAAAGTTTGGATGAGTTCTCTTCAGTAGTTTCAGAGGAGATAGTTAAAATGTGCTTTTCCCATAGGGTCCAATGTTAAATTATGTTCGGCCTGACGGCCATGTTTTTTGGCCGATCTGAAAAATTTAAGCAATTTTATTAAAGGACCTTGCAAAGATTATTTCTGTAAAGTTTGGTTCAAATTGGTCCAGTGGTTTCAGAGGAGCCGATAATTAAAATGTGCTTTTCCCATAGGGTCCTATGTTAAACTATGTTCCCAGCTGGTGGCCATGTTTTTTTGGCAGATCAAAACATTTCAGCATTCTGTGTGAAGGGCCTTCCGAGCATCATTCCTGTAAAGTTTAATTCAATTTGCTCCAGTAGTTTCAGAACAGATGGTCAAAATGTGTGTTTTCCCATAGGGTCCAATGTTAAACTATGTTCGGCCCTGGCGGTCATGTTTTTGGGCCGATCTGAAAAATTTAAGCAATCTTAGTAATATTATTCAAGTAAAGTTTGGTGCAAATTGGTCCAGTGGTTTCATATTAAAATGTGCTTTTCCCATAAGGTCAAATGTTAAACTAAGTTCCCCGCTGGAAGCCATGTTTTTTTGGCGGATCAAAAAAAATTCAGCATACTACATGAAAGACCTTCCATACATCATTCCTGTAAAGTTTGGTTTAATTTGCTTTAGTTGTTTTAGAATACATAGTCAAAATGAGTGTTTTCCCATATAGTCCAATGTTAAACTATGTTTGGCCCTGGCAGCAATGTTTTTGGTCGATCTGAAAAATTCAAGCAATCTTAGTAAAGGACCTTACAAACATTATTTCTGTAAAGGTTGGTTCAAATTAGTCCAGTGGTTTCAGAGGAGATAGTTAATATGTGTGTTTTTCCCTAGGGTCCAATGTTAAACTATGTTTGGCCCTGGCGGCCATGTTTTTGGCCGAACTGAAAAAAATAAGCAATCTTAGTAAAGGACCTTACAAACATTATTCCTGTAAAGTTTGGTTCAAATTGGTCCAGTGGTTTCAGAGGAGATAATTAAAATATGAAAAGTTAACGGACAGACGGACGACGGACGCCGAGTGATGGCAAAAGCTCACATGGCCTTTTAGGCCAGGTGAGCTAACAAAAAGGGAGATAAATTTTCTCCCTGTTTGACACCAATATCACAGTTGAAAAATCCAGAACATTCGTTCAATGCTACTTCGTATGCATGTCTTAATATTCTGGTACATGTTATGAATAACTTTAAAGATTTTACCCTGAATATCTGATTTTTGTAGTTTTTGCCAGAGCAAAAGCTCTATTTATTGTCAAAAGCACTCTTAAAGTCTACAAACGAACAAAAGGGTTTTTTTTCCAAATGAGAAATAGATTGAGATGAGTGCATGGAGAACAAAAATATTGTCAACCACTGCTAAATTCATATTAAATTTTTATATGATTATATTTTAATTAGAAATATTATCTTTGCCAGGTGTCCGACTGGCTCTCCTCTCAACACGTATTATCCTTTTCCTTTTTTTTAAATACTTAACAATGTTTAATTTTATTGTTGTAATGGTTATGCTCATATGGGCCCCTTTGATTGGGAAATAAAGAATTTGTATTTGTATTGGAAAAACGACTAAGGATTAATATTTTAATGTGTCCTTATGTTCAAATCCAACATTTATCATATTTATAAATTATGAACAGTGTTCTATCTTATTATGTATAAGCGTCTCTGTAAATCATGTTCTTCTCTTTATGTTGTTACTCTCATTGCTCCTTGTGGGCTCCTGATTTAGAAATAAAGATATGTTATGTTATCTGAGACACTCCCCAAAAAGTGTGTTGATGTACATAATTAGAACTATACGATATATAGTACAGGATGTAGTAATAAAAAGAATATTTCTATTTATTATATAGAGGACGGTGAAAGATTGAAATTTCTCAGTGAAAGAAAAGTGATAATTAACTGTGAAATTATTTTCCATAATTTCACTCTAGGAAGTGACGTCACAATAGACGTCGTCAACGTTGTTGTTAAGTAAACGTCTCGGCGGATTAACATGGAAAACGTAGTTCATGAAAAGAATCTCAAATTAAACCAATAATTATGGGAGAACTGATCTATATAATAAAAACAATAACTAATCCTAGATTCTGATTATCGAAAATATTCAACTCATGATCGAAAAACACTGTAATTCATTCATGCGCTTCGCGCATTCGTGAATTACTGCGTTGTTCGATCATTCGTTGAATATTTTGCGATAATCAGAATCTCGGATTAGTTATAGTATAAATATGAACAATGAAACTCGGCTAATTTTGTTATCAAATCATATCAAACTGTGATTTTAGGCTTGAATTTTTTTTTAACATAATTTAACCAAAGGGTGTACCATGTAGGCAGCCACTGGGTAGTACAGTAAGGACCTACAAGACAGCTTTTTTGGAAGGATCTATCTAACCATAACTATTGCTACGTTTGGTTCTAATTGGACTAGTAGTTTCGGAGAGGAAGATCTTTAAGGTGAGAGGTACGTAAATAAGCGCCTCTATCGGTGAAAGTTATAAATTTGCTTTAGAATTAACGTAAAATAATTTTTATTTTTCACTTTAAATTATCGTCGTTTCAAACTGTATCCTACAATTTTTCCGAAAAACTGATATTATGTTGCAAAAGAAATTTCTGTTTTATTGATATAATTTTTATAGGGTCACCGAGTTCGTTTTCGTGGTATAGATCGCTGAATAGTTGCTTATGTTTTAAATCACGCCAATATCGACGACGTCGCTAATTTGACGGCGGGTTTTATCGAAAAAATCAATTTGTGGCGTGCCTATTCTATGTTTAACTATTTATACCGGCGAAATTAATTCGGTGACCCTATTTAAAATTTACACCATTAAAATTGGAATTTCATGGTTTTAGGGGGTTCGCTACTCTATTTGAAAATAAATAAGATTTCAAATCAATGTGATTTTTTGTTAGAAAATTAAAAATACAGTAATTTAAGGGTATATCCAACAGTTTAATGTTATTTTGTCATTTTCAAAAGCTTTAGATATGTTGTAAAACAAAAACCCAGAATTCCAGAAATGTTAAGAAAATATTGGGTCACCGATCTTATTTCCATGGAAATCGTGGTTAAAAACATTGATCATTTTTGCGTCTATCCAAGAAAAATCAAGTTCTAGCTTGAAAAATATTAATGAATAAATGATTTTCAATGTAATAGTTACCAAAGCAACTGAAAAATAAAGTCAAGGTTTTAAAGATTTACAGAAAAATAAATTTGACATGATGAAGTATGTTGTAGTTCTCTAAATCACTGAATATGTAGCACTTTTAACGGTAGAAGTGGCATAAAATACGCCATTACAAATTCAAATTTACAATATTTTCAAAACTTCTCATATTGTCGATTTTATGAAATTTTGATATTGTGTCTTTCTAATAATATGCTTCTCAGAAATTTCAAAAACTGTCTAGGTCACCGAGTCCGATATGCAAATTTTAATAATCTCCCATAGGCTACCCCTTAAAAGTTCGCCAAACTGGAAGGAACAAATTACTTTGTGACGTTACATTTTTTACAGAATGATTATAAAGATGTATAAAATAAAATTATGGGAAAAGATAAGGGGGGTCCATGGGCAAAAAATTATAATGCTTTTTAAATGGATAAAACTAGAGAATTCCGAAAATCTGACAGAAATCCCGAACCTCCTAAATCATGTAGAAGAATTCGTTCGGCTCAGCGGGGCGCACACTAATTAATGATATCAGTTGTATGGATAAAATTTAACATAGTCTTATATAGGATGTTTATTTTTAAACATGAAATTAGGCCATTTCTGTTCAATATTCAATTTTAAAGCTGATATGTGCTGTTAGTTTAAAGTATTAGCTATCCAATGCTGTTTTCAAAATTAAAATAAAGTAAATTAAAAACCCGTCACTTTTAACTTGAAAAATACCACCAATTTTAGCGATTTTTCATGTACAAAGCAGGTTAATTCAAGGATATGACCTTTGTTCAATCTAAAATTTAAGATAGTTACTCTTATTATCCAAATTTAAAGCTGATATAGCTGAAAACTAGAAATGATGGCGAATGCAATGATATTTTTTATTTCAATATAAATTTAATAACTCATCCGTCACTTTTGGGTTGAAAATGAGGATTTTTTTTTAAATAAAGTAAGGGAAGATAGTACCACCCGCGTGGTTTATTGATAATGTCAACATCGGGTGTTAATTAATAGTGAAAACACACACTTATTTTGGGACATTAATCAATAACAAGAGTCAAGTTTTATGTTTTAGGAGGTCGAGTATTTATTCGTACAGGGATCAAGTTTTAGTAGAGTATGCGAATCCTTGTGACAGGACATGTTTGCATTGATCAAGGAAGTCCTTGATATTTAAAAGTGACACTCAATTAGAAATATATATATATATATTTAAGTTAAATCTGGGACTAATATATGTTATATTAGTCCCAGGTTAAATGAGAATAAGAATAACAATTAATGATAATAACTATATGAGCCAGGGGTGGATCCAGGATTTTCGAAAGGGGATGTAAATCATGAAAATGGTATGAAAACCGCCGAGGCTAAAAACATTTTGACTACTTTTCTCATTAAAAATATTGAAAATATTTTATTTTTAAGCATAATTTGTAAATATGCATAAGTATGAGAGATATACAGGTAGTTTAATCGAAATTCCCACTACATTTTTTCTTTGACGATGAAAAGGGATGCGTACGCCCCCTACCCCTAAAATCCACCTATGTGAGCTGATCATTTACTTTATCGAAACTTGAATGTAAATAAATAATTAACTGTGAACGGGTCGAATTAAATTAAAAAATACATGATAAAAGGTCACACCTTAATATAAGAGATCGCAATCGAGTTTATTACAGGAAATAAATTTTTGATGTAGTTTGCATTTAAAATTTGAATATAACAAGAAGAATACCACTTGGGCTGGACATCTTAAAGTTCAACGTCTCATTTCTGTGTTTCAAGTCAATTGTCTTAATATGTAGGGTTGTGGTTAACTTCATGACCATGTATTGAAATTTGTATAGTGGACTAAATTCTTATTGAAAATGTCATCATGGCGTCAACATAGAGTCTTCAACACTGCGCATTTGCTCACATTCCAAAGTAAATGCTCAGTAAATATTTACGATTAGAGACTTTCTGGGCGTTCGGGACTCTTCTGGGAAGGTGAACTTGTCCAATCCATTTCTTTAAAATATATTGAGTAAGTACACGAAGTAAAATTGGTATAAAGCCACGAAATGTTTAAGTAATTACATAATTACATTAGTGATGCGTTAGGCAAGCATGGAGTAAAGTGGGAGGTTACGGAGTAAATGTACACGAGTCGACGTTTATCAGGGCATACAGGAAAATCATTTGAATGTGTTGGGTATCTATTTTGGCAACCTATCATTAACGGTACTAGGATAAAAAAAATGGAAATCCATTATCAAAAGTGTGAATAACATGATCTATACTCAATAGTGCCAAATAAATTCAAGGACAGAGCTACAAAGTCGCAAGATTATGTATATACCTATTATCCGTTAAATATGATGCGTATATCATTTAACACGGCATACGCATCAAACATGATCACATCCATAAAAACAACCTTCAGCTCGGGAATTTGTTTTACCAACTCCACACTGCACTTTGAAAGGCACTAAATGCACTTGACACAAATGACCGTTTCAACATGTAATTGTCAATATTTTTTCGTGTGGAACTATCGAAGTTCCTATATGACATAGGTATTCACGCATACACTACAACGAGACATTATCTTGCATAAAGTGTACATGACCAAAAAAAAAATGAACAAACGGAAAATGTGTCAGCTTCGCTTCTTGAAAAATACTAAGAAAGGGGGATTTGAAGAAAAAATATAGAAATATAATTTGTTCAAATGTTCATAGTTTCAATAAAATGTCGCTTTATCCATCCTTGCTTAACCAGTAAGTAAGTAAGTAAGTAAGTAAGTAATTTTTTTTATTTTCCAATCAAGGGCCCATATAGAGCATATAATTAAACAATGATTTCCATTCTTCACTCACACACATTTCTCTCATACTTCTCTCATACTGATTATGATTGATTATGAAATGACAAAACAAATTATTTATAATAAACACACAAAGATATTAAAATATTAAATATTAAAATATTAAACATTGCAGCTGGGAAATGGAATTTATAAGCCAGAAACCATAGAGGAGTCCACCAAAGCAACAATAATAAATATTTTTTTCTAATATTAAAACATTTAAGTAAAAATGTTAACCATATGCAGATATTACTGTAAAAGGTGTAAAATTTGCGATAGCTTCTGTATTCATAAAATTCTTACATGATCAAGTGAAAAAATATTTTCAAATATCAGATAAATTTCATTATCAGTTCAATTCTGTCAACAGTCCGGATATTTCACAGCGGGATCTATTGTAACTTATCACTCTCATTAAATTGATAATATTAATGTGTTAATTATTAATTTACACACATGCAGCCGGGCAATCCGATATTTGAAAACAAGAATTATCTACCCTTACCCCCTGTGCCCTAACCGAACTAATTCTTCTTTTTGAAGAAAAATTGTGGGACACGTTTTCATAAACGCACAATTTAAAGGCGATTATTATATTATTTTTCTGTACGTTTTACATAGATTCTATATGAAAACATCATAACTAATTTATTTTTCAATCAGTCATATTTCAAACATTAAAATAGCTACACAGATTTTACTTCACTTTCGAATTCAGCTTCATTTGATACACTTGCATCTTAAATTTCATCGAAATCCGGAAACTTTGCTATTTACGTACCTATTACCTTAAATCTGTTTTCCTTAGGGTCCAGTGTTGAACTATGTTCCCCACTGGCAGCCATTATTGATGAGGAACGGACCTGCCGGATACCTTTTTGGAAGAGACCATCTAAGGACCATTGTGACAAAGTTTGGTTCTAATTTGATTTGTAGTTTCTGAGGAAAAGATCTTTGAAATACATCGGAAAACGAATACCGAAGCAAGAACGAGGAAAAGAGAAATTCCAAAATCATAAATCCAAAATCACGGCAACATGAATTGAGACATTATGACAAAGACACAAGAAATAAACAAAAATGAACAAAAACGCCACAAAACTAAAGCACTAGCAGTGTGAACCCTATAAAAACTGAGGTATCATCAGGTGCTCCGGACAGGTAATGTTAAAAAATGGATAACAGGAAACACCTACAATGGCTGAAAACTATAATTACATGCAACAATAAGTAAGCATGATCTGCTCCACGCGTGGCACCCGTCACACTGCCAGTGAAAAGTCCGATTTTGTCACAGTCGGTGATAGTCATTCCGGTAACAAACTCTGGATCTAACCAAAGATATCTGTTCTCATTTGTGAAACAGAAACATTGTAATGGTCTGTCAAATCGTGGTGACGACCGTAAAACTTTTGAAGTGACAATTGCAATAGTGACTGAATATACCCTTGATGTATAAGTTTTTGAGACAGTAATTTCTCTCTGTTGACAAAATCGTTGCACAAACTACAGGCACGGCAATAGAGAATGTCGTTGTGAAATGTACACGCCATATGCCGGAGAAGTCGAAATCATCACGCTTGTCGTAAAGTTTTGTTTTCAGAAGTCCAGAGTTGTCAATGTAGAGGTATAGGTCTAGGTATGATGCTGATGATGGTGTGTATCAGTGGTCTCTTTAATTTCGAGTTCATTTGGGTATATAAGATGAAGGTTATCCTTAAATTGAGGATTGTTCAATGAAAGAACATCATCTATATAACGGAAACTGAAATTAAAGGATTTGGCTAGCTTGTTGTCTTTTTTCTGAACTAGACCTTGTATAAACCTGGCTTCATACGAATAAAGAAACAAATCTGCTAAAAGTGGCGCACAATTAGTCCCCATAGGTATCCCTATTGTCTGCTGGAAAATTGTCCTCCAAATTCTACAAATATGTTATCAATCAAGAATTCCAGCATTGCAATGACATCCTCTGTATACTTTTTGTGTGAATCAGTGCGATGTTTAACAAAATAGGCTTGAAAGTTTGAAAGTGTTTTCAATAGGGTCCAATGTTAAAACTAAGTTTTGGCTGAGGACACAGTGAGGTACAGACAAATCAACACAATTATTTTAGGAGTCACACAAGGAATATTGCCAGATGGACCTTACCTAAAATTTAAGTTTTTGTAGACAATCTCTTGGTCTACTCCCTATCCATTCCTAGTTTCCCATGAAACTTGGAAGGTCTTGATAGAGCATCGATTTGGTGGGTGGAAGGGCTTTGTCATATACATTTTCTCAATATAGCTTAAAGAGTCTGTATTTTAGCCATGCACTTAAAGCACATTCCCGGTAATTCTATCGTTAAAACTAGCAATAATCTATGTCGGAAGCCATTTCAAGACAAATCAAAGTCAAGTGACAGCTTTGTGTGGTAACCGAGCAGAAAATTTTGAATATTTCGTCAGAAAGATACATTTTCAAAGACATCATTACAACCAGTTGCCAAAACAACTCATTGATTTTAACGAACCGTAGAATTTTTACCATCACACAGACACATGGACCAGGTTAGTGCTACCGGACGCAAAACAGCAGTTCCGGGTCAGGTTATTCCAACCGAGAAGCGAGATAACTCCTACAACGAAAGTTAACCTGTGGCATGGTCCCGTGAATCACGTGAGACTGAGACACATTTATGGGCATATCCAAAAGTTTCTTGTTATATTGTCACCTTTACAATTTTTAGATATGTTGTGAAACAAGTAGCTAGGATTCCAAAAACGACAAAAAATATTGGGTCACTGGTCTTATTTCCATGGAAATCGAAGTTAAAAAATTGTCATTATTGCGTTTTTTCAAGAAAATCAAGTTGTAGTTTGAAAAATAATGGATAAAATGTTTTCAATCTAATCAGTACCAAAGAAAAAGGAAACAAAGTCAAAGTTTTAAAGATTTATAGAAAAAATACTTTTACTTAAGAAAGTATGTCCTATTCCTGTAAAAAAGTGAATTTTTTATGTAGCCCTTATTGTGGTAAATGTGGCATAAAATATTCTTTTACAAATTATATTTTACACTATTTTACAGACTTCTCATGTTGTCGATTTTATGACATTTTGACATCATGTACTTTCAATAATATGCTACTCAAAAAGGTCTAAAACGATATACGTCGCCGAGTTCGTTTCTGAGTAAATCATAAAAATATGCAACTTTTAACAAATCTCCTATCGGTAACCTCCTTAAAGTAAGCCAAACTGGAAGGTAAAATTTACCTTTTCCTCGGAAACAATGGGAATTACTTTGTTATTATATGACTATAAATATACAAGATTCTGATTGGATGAATCAGTACTTTGCTTTCCCTTTCAAGATGTGATGATCACCGCGCAATTTAGCACGTGAGGTTAACATCACTGTTAAACACTTCAGCGTTTACCCATTAATAGTAACAGGGAAAATCCTAGTTTTCTAACGTGATGATCACCGCGCAGTTTAGCACACGTGAGGTTAACATCACTTTTTAACACTTCGGCGTGTACCCATATATAGTAACATGGCAAATCCATTTCCCATAGTAAAAAAGTGTCAAGACTTTATTATCGCAAGAAGGAAAAGCAAAAGTAAAACATTCGGGTCAATATTCAAAACTAAAGTACTGACTGTCGGAAACGAGAGTGATCCCCGCACCCACTGTTTGACACAGAAGACAGCTATAGACCCTGGGTATAATTTTTCTGAACATTTTTGAAAATTAAACCGTTAACAGTCACTATTTTTACCATAAGCAATTAAAGAATATATGGTTGTTAGGCAGAATTCCCAAAAATAAGTAGTCCTTGAGACTTTCAGGAAATTTACCAAACTTGGAATCATATATTTTGGAAATCAAATTGGTTAAATGTTTCTTCTAATTCTAACAAAATTTTTTAACTATGGTTTCAATGTAGAATTCCAAAAATTAGTGGTATTTGACAATTTCAGGAAATTTACCAAATTTGAATCAATTATTTTGGAAATCCAATTGGTGAAAATGATTGACCTTATCAAAACAAATGCTAACAGTTTGGTTGCTAGGTAGAATTCCAAAAAATATGTGGTCTTTAACACTTTCAGGAAATTTACCAAAATTGGAATCAAATATTTTGGAAATTCAATTGGTGAAAATGATTGCCCTAATGAAAAAAACCCTAACAGCATGGTTGCTAGGACGAATTCCAAAAAATATGTGGTCTTTGACACTTTCAGGAAATTTACCAAAATTGGAATCAAATATTTTTGAAATTCAATTGGTGAAAATGATTGCCCTAATGGAAACAAATCCTAACAGTATTGTTGCTAGGTAGAATTCCAAAAAATAAGTTGTCTTTGACACTTTCAGGAAATTTACCAACATTGGAATCAAATATTTTTGAAATCCAATTGGTGAAAATGATAACCTTATCAAAACCAATGCTAAAAGTATGGTTGCAAGGTAGAATTCCAAAAAATAAGTGGTCTTTGAGACTTTCAGGATATTTACCAAAATTGGAATCACATTTTCGAATTCTAAGATTTCAGAATTTTTATTTTTTCAAATACTTGCCAAAATATAAAATAATATGCCAAAATGTCCAAAAATAACAGTTTTTGACATTTTCAGGAAATTTACCAAAGTTGGAACCGGAATCAAAATTCTGAAAGCTTATTGCGCATCTACAGACTATATGCAACAATTCCGCAACAAAATTAAATCCATAAATCCAAAAATGTAGGATCAGTTTGTGTCGCATGCCATATGTGTCACAATCCACATTTTGCGGTCTTCGTCAAATCGACATCTTGGGGCCTCTTGTTTGCATCAAGATTAATATCAAAAATCCGAAAGCTTATTGCGCATCTACAGACCATATGCAACAATTCTACAACAAAATTAAAACCCTAAATCCAAAAATGTAGGAGGAGTTCGCGTCGCATGCCACATGTGTCAAAATGGACATCTTGGGGCCTCTTGTTTGCACCAAGACCAATATCAAAAATCCGAAAGCTTATTGCGCATCTGCAGCATATATGCAACAGTTCTATAACAAAATTGAAACCCTAAATCAAAAAATGTAGGAGGAGTTCGCGTCGCAAGGATCTGTGACGGACGGACGGACAGACAGACGGACAGACGGACGGACGAGGCCAACGACAATATCCCCGAACTTTCATTCGAAAGTGCCGGGATAACAATTAATGACTTTGGATTTCAGTAAAAACCACAATTTAACAACCCTCGAGATCCGATAATTACCTCGGCCGTAAACGACCTCGGTAATAATCACATCTCTTTGGTTGTTAAATTGTGGTATTAACCTCATCAAAAGTCATTAATTGTATAATGTTACATTTAGCAACGCCATATTCCCGGAAACATTGCCTTCTTTTATGTTTGCTATTATCTCCCCTGAAACTATTTGGTGTGCCCTGAAAGGACAAATTTAGATAAGATTAAGCCTTATCTAGAACAATTCATAGACGCCCTTCCAAAATTTAAACTCTATCTGCACTGAAGAGACATAAATTGTCTAGGTAAATTTGGTATTAAGACACGTCATTATTGCAAATTTTATTGGATAAATTACAATAAGCTACAGGCGAAATTAATACTATACTACAAAGAATAAAAGCGAAGAATTAAAAAGATAGAAAAAAGAGAGGAAAACTGTGTTCTAACTACTAGTTTCCTAGACAACTTATGTCTCTTCAAGCAGGGTAGCTTTATATTTCAGATTGTTGCACTTTGGGTACCCTGTGCAATAGGTATAGGCATTCCCACGATAGAGTAAAACGATGGGTTTTCTGACATCACACAGTTGCACATAAGAAAATGTGCCTACTTCATCAGACAATCAATGCAGATTCAATAGTATTCATTATCCCCGCACTTTCGAATGAAAGTTCGGGGATATTGTCGTTGGCCTCGTCCGTCCGTCCGTCCGTCACACATCCTTGCGACGCGAACTCCTCCTACATTTTCCGATTTAGGGTTTTAATTTTGTTATAGAACTGTTGCATATATGCTGCAGATGCGCAATAAGCTTTCGGATTTTTGATATTGGTCTTGGTGCAAACAAGAGGCCCCAAGATGTCCATTTTGACACATGTGGCGTGAGACGCGAACTCCTCCTACATTTTTGGATTTAGGGTTTTAATTTTGTTGTAGAATTGTTGCATATGGTCTGTAGATGCGCAATAAGCTTTCGGATTTTTTATATCTATCTTGATGCAAACAAGAGGCCCCAAGATGTCGATTTGACAAAGACCACAAAATGTGGATTGTGACACATATGGCATGCGACGCAAACTCATCCTACATTTTTGGATTTATGGATTAAATTTTGTTGCAGAATTGTTGCATATAGTCTGTAGATGCGCAATAAGCTTTCAGAATTTTGATTCCGGTTCCAACTTTGGTAATTTTCCTGAAAATGTCAAAGACTGATATTTTTGGACATTTTGGCATAATCTTATATTTTGGCAAGTATTTGGAAAAATAAATATTCTGAAATCTTAGAATTCGAAAATGTGATTCCAATTTTGGTAAATATCCTGAAAGTCTCAAAGACCACTTATTTTTTGGAATTCTACCTAGCAACAATACTGTTAGGATTTGTTTCCATCAGGGCAATCATTTCCATCAATTGAATTTCCAAAATATTTGATTCCAATTTTGGTAAATTTCCTGAAAGTGTAAAAGACAACTTATTTTTTGGAATTCTACCTAGTAACAATACCGTTAGGATTTGTTTCCATCAGGGCAATCATTTTCACCAATTGAATTTCAAAAATATTTGATTCCAATTTTGGTAAATTCCCTGAAAGTGTCAAAGACCACATATCTTTATGGAATTCTACCTAGCAACCAAACTGTTAGGATTTGTTTTCATTAGGGCAATCATTTTCACCAATTGAATTTCCAAAATATTTGATTCCAATTTTGGTAAATTTCCTGAAAGTGTCAAAGACCACGTATTTTTTGGAATTCTACCTAGCAACCATGCTATTAGGGTTTGTTTCCATTAGGGCAATCATTTTCACCAATTGAATTTCAAAAATATTTGATTCCAATTTTGGTAAATTTCCTGAAAGTGTCAAAGACCACATATTTTTTGGAATTCTACATTGAAACCATAGTTAAAAATTTTGTTAGAATTAGAAGAAACATTTCACAAACTTGATTTCCAAAATATATGATTCCAAGTTTGGTAAAATTCCTGAAAGTCTCAAAGACTTCTTATTTTTTGGAATTCTGCCTAACAAACATATATTCTTTAATTCCTTATGGTAAAAATAGTGACTGTCAATAGTTAAATTTCAAAAATGTTAAGAAAAATTATTCCCAGGGTCTATAGCTGTTTTCTGTGTCAAACAGGGGGTGCGGGGATCACTGTCGTTTCCGACAGTCCTTACTCTAGTTTTGTTTAATCTTGTTCTTTGCATGTTCTTCGTACGAAATACTATTCAAACAAGAAAGCCAAGAAATAAAAATTCAGAGCATCGTCCACAGTGTGCTCATATCACAACCAGGGTCATTTTACAATAATTACTCTATTAAAATAGTAATTGACGCATTGCATGATACGTTTCAGTCACAAATTCAAGTTTGAAGGGGCATAACTCCAGAGCCCCTTGTACTTCTGAACTTAAATACGAACTGGCCCTGAAATTTGAGTTGAACAAGATATATTCCGGTTTACAGATGTAAGCCTGCTTTTAATTGCATAACATACCCTGATGTCAACATGTTGTCATGGAAATTGACAACGTCATTACATGAAGGCCATGAAAACAAGCTTGCATGTCTCCAGGGCTGTTCACCAGAATATATATAGTATCCACAACTGCATCGAGTGAGAAACGACATTTCTACACTAGAGATAGTTAAATATTTGAAAATTTAACTACTAGTATCGAGAGTGTAGAAATGTCGTTCCTCACGAGATACGATTGTGGATTTTATTTCTCTAATGATTTCAAAGAGATTTTGGACAAAAAAATGACCCCTCTTTCTGACAATCTGAAATACGTGTGACGTTATCGGGCATGGTCGCCTTTTTTCATGGCGTCACAATGGTAAAGTCGGGAAACGGCAAATTGTCTAAAAAGTTTGGATTATACCGAAATTAAGTTTCCTGGTAACAAGATATTACAGGACCAATTCGTGCAAAAATGGAATAGTGATATTGCCAATTCTTCAAGTGGTGTATTTTATAGCATATTTAAGTCAGACTTTGAATTAGAGAACTATTTACTAAGATTAATGAGTAAACGTCGTATTATGATAACTAAACTTCGCTGTTCAAATATAAAATTTCCAGTCGAAACTGGACGCTGGCAAAATACAGTTCGTGAAAATCGTACATGCAATTTATGTTTTAAAGGGATTGGAGATGAATTTCACTATNATATATTCCCCATTACTATTACGAAAATCCATCCGAGACAAAGTTATCATTGTGCAACAAAAGGGTATTGGATAACGTATCAATATTTCTAAACAAAATTGTACATTTATTATAATGTTTATTATAACCATTGCCCTAATAATATTTTGTTGTGTTAATTATGTATTATTATTTTAGGATGATATACAATTTTTATCATTGTTTCATTCACATTGTATTATTATTAATTTTGTCCTAAAGAATTTTCTATGTTGTTTATTAGATCTATTACGTACATGCATTGTTTACTTTCAATTCTCACGTTACAGTGTATTCTGTCTTGAGTTAATAAAAATCTCGAAATCTTGCAAACATATTTGACCTCATAATTGAATTTAATAATAAGAAGTCTGTTTCTCAGTAACAAAATAATATTTTCAAGGTTTAATCATATTATTTTCTCCAACAAACGTTTTTTTTGACTGACCAATGGAATCCAGTGACACCGGACATATTGAGAGCTGTATAGTTTATTCAGCTATATATACCCTCTGAACTTGTTATAGTGTTATGATTCCTTTAGGTTAATTTAATGCCTGGCAGTGATTTACATTTGCACACAGACGAAACCTTATTGGTAAAAATCGTTTAAGGCGAGTCTAACATCTGACTGAAATAGAACCTTTGTAACTAGCTTGACCACTACAATAATATTGATTTAACATAAATCATGAAGATTTTATTAAGTAAGATTTGTCACAAAAGATATCAAAAATGTCTTTTTATGGGTGTGACAGCTTCCAATTAGTTCTATGGACATAAAATATCACATAAAACAAAAGATTCAATGATCAATGTCATCAATGTTGTCAGAGACTGCGTACAGAAATGATCCATAAACCACGGTTAAATTTCATGCAACCTTTAAAATGGCTTCTTTCCGGGAAAATATTTATCAAAATCTTAATGCTTCTTCTAATAATTTTGCAGATTAAGATGTTTCAATGTGAACTTTATAAGATCAAACTAAAGGCTCCCAGAAGCCTGTATCGCTCACCTGGCTTTCAGTTGCCACAATAAAACTAACATTGTAAGTTATACAGCTCAAACTTTGGTAGCTCAAATACCACAATATCTTGAACTGTATTTAAAGTCTTATGGTGTTTTACTATATTTCTTTGTTGGGCTTTTTTGACAAAAACGTACTTGCTAGACCACTTTCAACTTGAGACATAATTTTGTAAATGGCGGTCAACAACAATTTTTATACCATATTTTTAAGTTATCGTGGCACATCAATATTTATTTGGAAACCAAATTTCATTGAAATAGGACAATGTTGACTTTTCCCGCCTTTTTTGGTGGTCAACAAATGATTTTCCAATCGGATCGCCTTCAGCCATTTCCGCCTTGACGGAAATGGCCGAGTGATGTTCCGATTGATAATTTTCAACACCACTTTTGAAGTAGTGACATTAATATCCATTTGGACATCAAATTTCATTGAAATCGGACAATATTTTCTCGCCTTTTGTGGAAACCACTTTGAAAATGGCGGTCAACGAACAATTTTTAACATTGGTTTGAATTTGCGACATCAATACCTATTTGGAAACCAAATTCCATTGAAATTGGACGATGTTGAATTTTCCCGCCTTTTGGTGGCCATTTTGAAAATGGCGGTCAACGAACAATTTTCAATATTGGTTTTGAAGTCGAAACATCAATATCTTTTTGGAAACCAAATTTCATTGAAATCGGGCAATGTTGAATGTTCCCGCCTTTTTTGGCGGCCTTTTTTAAAATGTCGGTCAACGAACAATTTTCAACATCTGTTTTGAAGTCGAAACATCAATATCATTATTCTATTTGGAAACCAAATTGTATTGAAATCGGACAATGTTGAATTTTCCCGCCTTTTTAGTGGCCATTTGAAAATGGCAGTCAACAATTTTCAACACCAATTTTGAAGTAGTGACATCAATATCTACTTGGTAACCAACTTGCATTGAAATGGACAATGTTGAATTTTCCCGCCTTTTTTGGCGACCATTTTGAAAATGGCGGCCATTTTGAAAATGGGAAATAAAAGACGACAAAATATGAAAATTTGAAAATTTGAAAATTCCGTGAAAAGGGGTAACAACTTCTACAAGGGTTTTGGGGATTTTCTTCAAAATTTCAGGGGGGAGTAGATATTGATATGCTGAACCTTTTTGCAATTTACACTTGACTTCTATCTGTTATACTTTTTGAAATAAAATATATTAAAATTTAGAAAATTTTACGGAAAAGGGCAATAACTCCAACACGAGTTTTCGGATTTTCTTTAAAATTGCACGGCTGGTAGATCTTGACATGCTGATGATTTTCACTCTCTAATCAGATTTTTGATATCTGTAACGGTTTTCGAGTTATTTGGAAAAAAGCAATTTACCCCCTTTGTTCTATTTTTAGTAACAGCAGCCATGTTACTTGGGTTTCGGACTAATCGAACACAATTTTTAAACTGTTTACCCTGGTGACGCCGACGGACGCCAAGTGATGGCAATAGCTCTCATGGCCTTTCAGACCAGGTGAGCTAATAATAATACCAACATATATCGCGCTCACCTGGACACCATCAGCCTGTTGAGTAAAATTTTTAATGGGGAGCACTCACGGACTATTGTTGTCAAGTTTCGGACTATTGTGGTCAAATTTTGTTCCATTTGGTTAAGTTCCAAATTTTGGAGAAAAAAGGTCAATGACTCCTATTTAACTTTTTGCTGTTTGCCTCCAAATTGCAGGCTAGATATATCTTGACACAGCAATTGTTTTATCAATTTACACTTACCTTACCTTTTACCATTTTCATTTATGATTTTAGAAATAAGTGTGGATCGTATTGCAAGGCAATACAGAAGTCCCCCCAAAAAAGTCCAAGGCCCATAATTCTGTCAAAAATCAATGGATCGGAACCATACTCAAACTTGATCTGTAACTCATAGTGGCAGATTAACATAGCAAATATTAGCTCAATATCTGGAACGGTTTAGAAAAAAAAGTGAAATCTGGAAAACCCAGATTTTACCAACAATTTCTGAGTCCAAGGCCCATAACTCCGTCAAAAATCAATGAACCGGAACCAAACTCAAACTTGATCTGTAACTCTTAAGGGTAGACTCACTTACCAAATATTAGCTTAATATCTGGATTGGTTTCGAGAAAAAGTCTGGAAAGCCTATATTTTACCAAAATATTCTAAGTCCAAGGCACATAACTCTGTCAAAAAACCAAACTCAAACTTGATCTGTAGCTCATGGTGGTAGACATACACACCAAATATAAACTAAATATCTCTTATAGTATGGGAAAAAGTCCGGAAAACTGGGTATGACGGACTGACAGACTGATGAAGTGCAAACCTAAAGCCCCCTTCGGCGAAGCTTTAGCTTATGGTGGTCAGAAAATTTTAACGATATAATTCAATTATATCTTTGGTTACTTGTAGAAAACAAACATTGCACCGAATTATTGTATTTTAGTTGGGAAATATTATTTAAATTACATGAAAGTGGCTTCAAAGTCTGACAACATTAATCTTGCAAATTTTCTTATTTTTCTGAAAAGGCGACTTGAAATTTTTAGAATTTTCATATCTTATAAAAATACAGAAATACTTTCGATGAGCTTAATTTTTTCGTTGATTTTTTTTAATGATTTTCATCCCTCACCAATATGAAAAATCAACATATGATAATATATATGTATATATTTTTTATATCAATGAAATATATGAAATACCACGCATGTTGCCGTGTATTTTCACCCCTTAACAATATAAAAAATCAATATATTTTAATACATGCATATGTGTTTTTATACAACCGCAAAAATTTTACGGTCGTATTATGGTATGGCGCAGTCGTCGGCGTCGGCGTCTGTGGCCAGCATAACTTTGTTTCTAGTGGACGGATCATCTTCAAATTTTAGTATGTTGTGTCTTGGCATAATGGCAATCCCGGGTTTTTATTTCGGGTTTGTGGCCCCACCCGTTTCAGAAAAAGGGGCCAAAAAGGGATAAATTGGGTATTTTTGTGTCTGTGGACAGCATAACTTTGGTTCCAGTGAACGGATCATTTTCAAATTTTAGTATGATGTTTCTTGGCACATGCTTTAGCCCAGGCTATAATTTTATGTTCCGGGCCGGGGTTAAATTGGTTGTTTTCACATATTTGACTGTAGAAT
>MJUU01018816.1:43362-62913 GCA_002080025.1 Modiolus philippinarum
ATTTTTAGTCCGATTTCGATGCATTTTTTTCCAAAGGATTCCTTAAGAAAAATTATCATAGCGCTCTTCTATCAGATTTTTGGTAACTTGTTTCCTTACCAAGCTATGAGGGGCCGAAGGGGGCCAAAATCGTAAATTTACAGATAACCTAAAATTTTTATTTTTCATCAGATTTCGATGGGATTTCTTTTTTCTTTGGGTTCCTCTTGATGTAAGCTTTTAATAATAAGTCGACGGATTTGGCATAGATATTACCGTTTCCGAGCAATGAGGGGTCGAAGGGGGCCAAAATCGTAAATTTACAAATAACCTAAAATTTTTATTTTCCATCGGATTTTGATTGGATTTTTTTCTTTGGATTCCTCTTGATGTAAGCTTTCAGTAGTGTGTCAACGGATTTGGCGTAGCTCTTACCGTTTCCGAGCTATGAGGGGCCGAAGGGGCCAAAATCGTAAATTTCAGATAACCTAAAATTTTTATTTTTCATCGGATTTCGATGGGATTTTTTCTTTGGATTCCTCTTGATGTAAGCTTGCAGTAGTGTGTCAACGGATTTGGCGTGGCTCTTACCGTTTCCGAGCTATGAGGGGCCGAAGGGGCCAAAATCGTAAATTTACAGAAACCCAAAAATTTTTATTTTTCATCGGATTTTGATGGGATTTTTTTCTTTGGATTCCTCTTGATGTAAGCTTTCAGTAGTATGTCAATGGATTTGGCGTAGCTCTTACCGTTTCCAAGCTATGAGGGGCCGAAGGGGGCCAAAATCGTAAAATTACAGATAACCTAAAATTTTTATTTTTCATTTGATTTCGATGGGATTTTTTTCTTTGGATTCCTCTTGATGTAAGCTTTCAGTAGTATGTAAAACGGATTTGGCGTAGTTCTTACTGTTTCCGAGCTATAATGGTTCACAGGGACCAAAACTGCAAATTTGCAGATTACCTAAAATTTTTATTTTTCTTCGCATTTCGATGGGATTTTTTTCTTTGGATTCCTCTTGATATAAGCTTTCAGTGGTATGTCAATGGATTTGGCATGAGTCTTACTGTTTCCTAGCTATAAGGGGTCTAAGGGGCCAAAATTGCATTTTTTTTCGAAATAATATGCAATTTTATTTTGATCAGATTTTGATGGAATTTTTTTCTTTTGATTTCTCTTGATATAAGCTTTTAGCAGCATGTCAATGGATTGGACGTAGCTCTTACCGTTTCCGAGCTATAAAGGGTCAAAGAGGAATCATAAGGAGCCATAAGGGCTAATTTTTATTTTCCCTAGTTTGTGTCCAGCTAATTACTGGGCCAATCCCCTTATTGTGTCCATCTAATTATTGTGTCAAGCTCTTTCCTATGTCCATACTCACTTTAAATTACACTTTTCAAATTTCAGTGGACGACATGCTGCGGTCGTATCATGCTGCGCTAGGCGTAGCCCTTTATTTATATATATATATATTAAGGTAGGAAATGTACTAAAGTAGCCACAACGAAATTTGCCGCGACTTTTCTCCAAATATCTTTTAAAGTATATGTTTAAAGGATGGCATGGCATACACCAATGGAAAGCTTATTTTTTGCCGCTTCATGCCATGCATTACCATAATTTTACAACAAAGGGTTAAAAGGTTTTCCATTACCCTTCTATGATATTTTAACAGAAAATTTGAGTCGAAAACAGAGGGAGTAAACCTGGTAAACTGAACACCTGTATTTATTGTTATAACGCCATGGGGTCTATCGATTAACCAAACACGTGGATCGGGAGTTAATCTCGAATTAATTATGTAATTACTTGACAAAGTGTCAACAAAAACTTTTTACCTGTAAACAAATTTATTTTAAGAAAAGTAAATGATAACTGGATATTAGATCTGCAAATTTTATTCTCAGATTTACCTAAACTTTTTTATGTAAATTAGTAAACAAATCAAAATTTTGTTTGTTCATTGGTCACCCGAATAAACAACAAACAAGCACCCTTTATTCAAATAAATAATCCTGGTGTCTTTTCATTGGTTTGTTGGTTTCCGTAAATTATTCATCAATCACTCCCACACCGAATTTCTTTAAAATTTGAGTGAAATTAACATTAAGGTCTATGGAAAATATTTTTATTTGGACTTTGATCATTTCGGTAAATATACCAAGAGTAGCGGCAAAAAATTAGAAAATGATACGTACATATGTTTTATTGGGGTCTTATTTAAAACAAAATAGCTACAGCGATTTAAGCTGCGGCAAATTTCGTTGTGCGTGCTTTAAACGGGAAAAAAGTCCGGAAAACTGACTGTGACGGACTGACAGACTGACGGAGTGCAAACCTAAAGTCCCCTTCGTCGAAGCCGGTAGGGGACTAATACACGAGGAAACACGAAAAAAATTGTAAAATTTGGTATAAAGGACAATAACACCTACATAGGTTTTGAAATTTCTTTCAAATTTGAAGGGGGTCAGGGTGGTTAAGGCAGTTCTACTACCTATACACCCACTGTAGTCAGTAGCGAGTTCGCACCCACTTTGTATATTACAAAAAGGGTGCACTCGACTTACAATAGTAATTGATAAGGTATGTCAGTTACCTGCCAAAGGTCGGTGGTTCTCTCCGGGCACGACGGCTTCCTCCACCACTAAAACTGACCATCATGAGATAGTGGAAATACTACTGAAAGTGACGTTAAACCCCATATCAATCAATCAATCAAATTTAAAGGTTTGATGGATCTTGACATGGTTAACATTTAAAATGTCTTACCTGATCTCTCTACCCACCGTTTAAAAGCTCATTCCCTCAACTTTCATTATTCAGCTTTAAACAGCTTTAAATGGGGTTTTGCAACACCCCCTGATTCGTGCATATATCAGTTGTGAAAAAAAATATGTACTTGTGAAATAAAACAATTTAGATAAAATATTTATAGAATATCTCAGTGATTTGAGGGTTTAATTCTACTGTGGCGTGTGAAAAGGTCGTTTTTTTTTCAATAGCTCATCAAGTCCTCACTTGCTTACGGAAGGTTAAGAGACATTGCATTTCCTTCCGGTTAAAAAATCCGGAAAAGTTGGAAACATCTTGAATCAATAGTTGATTTTACTCTCTCAACAACATAAAATACAAATATGAACTAGAGTAATGACTGTCGGAAAGGACAATGATCCCCGCACACCCTGTTTGACACAGAAAACAGCTATAGACCCTGGGTATATTTTTTTTAAACATTTTTGAAATTAAACTATTGACAGTCACTATTTTTACCATAAAGAATTAAAGAATATATGGTTGTTAGGCAGAATTCCAAAAAAATAAGTAGTCTTTGAGACTTTCAGGAATTTTACCAAATTTGGAATCATATATTTTGGAAATCAAATTGGTGAAATTTTTCTTCTAATTCTTACAATGTTTTTAACTATGGTTTCAATGTAGAATTCCAAAAATTAGTGATCTTTGACAATTTCAGGAAATTTACCAAATTTGGAATCAATTATTTTGGAAATCCAATTGGTGAAAATGATTGACCTTATAAAAACAAATGCTAAAAGTATGGTTGCTAGGAAGAATTCCAAAAAATAAGTGGTCTTTGAGAATTTCAGGTAATTTACCAAAATTGGAATCAAGAATTTTTGAAATCCAATTGTTAAAAATTGATGGGTGTTCCATGGAACACTTGTGTCGCCTGCACTACAGAAGAGCCATTTTTGGTCCAGTGAAGCTCTAAAATATGCAAAATTAAAATTTTACTTATAATATGCATGTCTAGATTAGAAGAAAAACATATGATATGAATATATGAATTACAGTTTTAAGGACTTGCAGATTAACAATCTGATTTAACATATGAGCTTAGTGGCTTGGCAAACCTCTAGAATCGGTAAAAAATCTAAGTATAATGTGCATAACCAGACCCGATATACAACATATACTGAAAATTAGGTTGGAATCTGACAGGCAGTTGTGAAGGAGTCGAAGATTAAAAAACCCAATTAACAAATGAGCTATTTTGGCTCTGTTAACCTCTTAAATCTGTAAAATCAAAATTTTAAATATCGGGTGCGCAACTATATCAAGTAATCAATGTATTACGAAAGACTGCTTGGAATATGATTTACAGTTTTGAAGGAGTTCCACATAAACAAACAGAATTAACAAATGAGCTATTCTGGCTCAGTAACCCCTAAAACTGCAAAATCAAAATTTTAAGTATCAGATGCACAACTACCACAGGTGAACAACATATCCTGCAAGTTTGGTTGGAATCTGACTTATAGCTGTGATGGAATTGGGGATTAACAAACCAGATTATCACATGAGCAATTTTGGCTCTGTGAACCTCTAAAATCTGTAAAATCAAAATTCTATATATAAGGTGCACAACTACATCAGGTGAACAATCTATCCTGAAAGTTTTGTTGGAATCGGACTGGCAGTTTTGAAGGAGTTGCGGATTCAAAACAGACAGACTCACAAATGAGCAATTTTGGCTCTGTGAACCTCTAAAATCTGTAAAATAAAAATTCTAAGTATCAGGTGCACAACTACATCAAGTGAACAACTTATCCTGAAAGTTTTGTTAGAATCTGACTAGCAGTTTTGAAGGAGTTGCGGATTCAAAACCAACAGACTCACAAATGAGCAATTTTGGCTCTGTTAACCTCTCAAATCTGCAAAATCAAAATTCTAAGTATCAGGTGCAGAACTACACCAGTTAAACAACATATCCTGAAAGTTTAGTAGGAATCGGGACGATGCAGGACGACGACGACGCAGGACGACGACGACGACGACGACGTAAGACGACGGATAGTAATCCCTATGTGTCGACTCTGCTTACAGCAGGCGACACAAAAATGATTGTCCTAATTGAAACTGATTCTTTAAATATAGTTGATATGTAGAATTTCAAAAAATAAGTGGTCTTTGAGACTTTCAGGAGATTTACCAAATTGGAATCAACTAATTTTGGAAATCCAATTCCTAACAGTATGGTTACTGGGTAGAATTCCAAAACTAGAGGCTCCCAGGAGCCTGTATCGCTCACCTGGCTTTCAGTTACCACAATGAAGCTAACATTTTAAGTTATATAGTTGAACTTAAGTCTCTCAATCTTTGTTAGCTCAAACACCACCAATATCTTGAACTGTATTTAAAGTCTGATCTTGTTTTACTATATTTCTTTGTTGCGCTTTTATGAGAAAAATGTACTTGCTTATAACCACTTTCAACACCAGTTTCGAAGTTGAGACATAATTTTGTAAATGGCTGTCAACAACAATATTTAAAACCATATTTATAAGTTACCACATCAAAATATTTATTTGGAAACCAAATTTCATTGAAATAGGAAAATGTTGAATTTTCCCGCCTTTTTGGTGGCCATTTTGAAAATGGCAGTCAACAAAACAATTTTCAACATGACTTTTGAAGTTGCAAGATCAATATCATCTTGGACACCAAATTTCATTGAAATCAGACAATGTTGAATTTTCCCGCCTTTTTTGGCAGCCATTTTAAAATGGCCGTCAGCAAACAATTCTTAACATCAATTTTGGATTCACAACATCAATATACACTTGGAAATCAAATTTCATTGAAATCGGACAATGTTGAATTTTCCCGCCTTTTTTGGCGGCCATTTTGAAATGGCGGTGAACAAACAATTTTTAACATTGGTTTGAATTCATGACATCAAAACCTACTTGGAAACCAAATTTCATTGAAATCGGACAATGTTGAATTTTCCCGCCTTTTTTGGCGGCCATTTTGAAAATGGCGGTCAACAAACAAGTTTTGAAGTTGCCGCAGCATGACAAACATTTTATCAATTTACACTTAAGGTGGGACGTTACCAAATGACGTCCCGTCAAGGATTATCGGTCCTTCATATATACGTACTCTGCAGACGTCCAGAATTTCCCCTTAAATTATTCCTTTACAAGGTATTGTAAATAGGCAGATTCAAAGTGAGAATCTCGGAACTAATGACAAAATAGAATGTTCATTTTATCAATATATAATTGATGTTTAGAAAATAATATTCGGGTCTAAAATAATTATAATTTGCCGGTCTTCAGATTGTTTTTCCTTTGATAATCCACCAGAATTACAAATTGTTATGTTCCTATCGGCCCGCTCCTATGAAACATTTTCGTAGATCTATATTAAAACGATCAAAATAGTCAGCAAACTAAACATGAAATCATATCATTTTCACATTTACAATGTATATCTCTATACACTTCACATCCTTTACTACTGAATACACATAATAAAAGGTGTGGGGACGGGTGCAAAAGGGGTTGTAACATAACGTCGCAATTGAAAAACACTTACATTTGCATTATAAAAAATTATGTGTTTTCATACAATACATATATACCATGAAATACGCTCGAACTAGAAGGTTTGATAATGTTTTGATAGGAAACAAACAATTCCAAGTAACACAGATGGAAAATGCATAACGAAAGTGAATTTATTCATATCGGGGAAATCTAATGCTCTGGGATGTCCTGCTCCTTGATTTTAGTCCATTTGAAGGAAGGAGACAAGTAACATGTGACATTCATTATATTTTGAAACGCCGGGATCTGCCGCATGTAACTACGAGAAAGCGGGTTGCAAACGAATGTTTTACTCAACCTCACAGTAAATTTTACCGTTTTTTACTTTTATTTCATTTATTTACTCATTATTATTTTCGATAGAACAAATGAAATTTTCATTGTACTTGATAATACTTAAATCTGAATGGGGAAAAGATAATTTATTTTTTAATGTTCAGTATATGCAATCTTTAGTCAGATTCATTTAGATATCAAAATTTTCAAACAATGTGTCCAGGATTAAGGGCTCTTCAGATTTTGAATACGGAAAATTGCGCACATGAAACCCTCTCCTTCATCCGTTTTATGTTTACAATTCTAAAACTAAAACAATACTTACATTGAGAGATCACAATGATTATGTCACTATTGTTTATGAAATACTTTTAATGAAGTTGAAGATGAAAAGGCATTTTATTGTTAGCTGACCATTGTATAACAAACAGCGAATTTTACTAACAGTATTTCATATATAGATTTTTAAAATCTTACACGTGAATGATTTTTTTATGCCCCCGCCGTTTGGCGACGGGGGCATTAAATTTCACCCTTGTCCGTACGTACGTTCGTACGTCCGAATGTACGTCCGAAATTTTCGTCAAAGATTTCTCAGCTTGTGTATCCAGGAATGATTTGAAATTTGGTCTGAGGCTTTGGTATGATGAGTTGTACCGTGTCTCCCCTTTTCAAGTCTCATCTACTTCTTGTTTGCCGACATATCTGTATGGCGGGGGCATCCGTGTCCCATGGACACATTTTTTTTATTTTTATTTTTTTATTTATTTTTTTTTTGCTCTTCACAAATAAACATTTACCAACTCTGATTCTTGGTAAATTTATTACAGAATGTTTTGAAATGAGAAACAAATGGAGACTAAATGAATGATTTTCTTTGTAATATTTTGCTCATTGTTATATATGTCATCTTTGAAGAATAGGTTATTGATAAGACATAAGCATAATGTGTCAGGCTCTGGTCCTATCCTTCATTGCCATAGCTGACCAGTAGTGGTCTATTTTTGTTTGTTGCATTATATGTCTGATCAATCATACTGTATTTTGTTGTATTATAATGCCCTTTATGGGTTCTTGATTAGTATAATAAAAATTCTTATTCTATTCTAATATTTCATCTAAAGGGATTTTCTTTCAACAATTCTGTATGTGGGACTAACAGAAAAAAACATGCTGTTTGTGTTAAAATCACTTTTTTTAAGTCGTAAGAAAAAGAGTTTAGGAGACACACTCTAGGTGAAAAACCTGTTCATAATTCAAAGCCAAAAATCTACAGCCTCTCCCCCCGAAAATTAAATAGTGGTTCTTTTCGTTATTTTACCAAATATTTGTATTTGAATAAAAAAAAAATATGCTTTTTGGAAGGTTTCCAAAACGAAAAAGAGTATATAATAAAATTAAAAGTAAAAGATTGGAATTCCTTTTAATGATACATATATTTTTTACTATTTCATTGAAAATTTGTGGCTTAACGGTGTTAATTTTACATCGAAATTATCAGCAATATATTGTTTGAAAATTAAAATGATTGTAAAAATGAAGAAAGCAGTTTTAAGTAACATACACTGATCTCACACATATCCTACATTAAATATCGCTTCAATGTTATGAAAACTTGTTTGACACAGCGATTTGTTGATGTGAACAAATGAATGGTTTGTTAAAGTGTCGAGTACACCTACACTACACTGCGTTGAGCGCAGTGAGAAGAAGGCCTAAGTATTCACTATGAAAGTAAAATTACACCCAATACAGTGTCAAGCATATTACAAAAACACACTTTTTCAGCACTACTATGCAAAATTATTTGATCGAGATGCAAGAAAGACGTTGTAAACAGTGACCGTCAACAACGTCCCTAAATCTTGACGCGACGTCAACATAAAAACGACACTTTTTTACTGTCTTGCTTGTGTTCGAGCTTTAATATTTCTCTTAAGTGAACGGTACCCCCTGTAAAGCTGCATATTTTTATTGCGCTTTTGCTCAAGAATATCATGTTAATTTTTGGTCATAGAAAAATAGTTTTTGGTTATTGAATTTTAGATTCCAACAAAAATTTGACACCAAATTTTGTGCATTTTTCTATATGTCTTTGAAATTTTCCTTCCATTTTCCGCACCTTTGAGGCTAGAAAATCGGGAAAAAATGCACGGTAACCCCAATTTTGGATTTCACATTCCAATACACCTTATTGAGTTTTTCTTTTCTACAAAATATTATTAAAATATTTTAACATGTGATTTGGTAACGTCCCACCCTCTCTAGTTATGGTAATATTAAAAGACGACAAAATATTAACATTTGAAAAATCCATGAAAAAGGGCAACAACTCCTACAAAGATTTTTGGAATTTGTTCAGAATTTTAGGGTTGGTAGATCTTGACATGCTGAACCTTTTTGCAGTTTACACTTGACCTCTATCTGTTATACTTTTTGAAATAAAAAATAAAGTATATTAAAATTTAGAAAATTTTACGGAAAAAGGGCAATAACTCCAACACTAGTTTTCGGATTTTCTTTAAAATTACAGGCTGGGTAGATCTTGACATGCTGATTATTTTCACTCCCTGTCAGAATTTTGATATCTGTAACAGTTTTCGAGTTATTTGCAAAAAAATGCAATTTACCCCAGTTTTCGAGTTATTTGCAAAAAAAATGCAATTTACCCCTTTGTTCTATTTTTAGTAACAGCAGCCATGTTGCTTGGTTTTCGGACTAATCGAACACAATTTTGAAACTGTTTACCCTGGTGATGATTCATGTCAAGTTTGGTAACAATTGGCCCAGTGGCTTAAGAGGAGAAGAAATTTTAAATTGATGACAAAAAGTATCAAATTTCTTAAATTTGACCAATAAAGGGCAAAAACTCCTATATGGGTGGTCAGATTTTCTTCAAAATTTTAAGGTTGGTAGATCTTGATATGCTGAACATTTTCGCAATTTAAAGTTGACCTCTATCTGTTATAGTTTTTTGTGATAAAAAATAAAGAATATCAAAATTTTGAAATTTTCATGGAAAAAGGGCAATAACTCTAAGACGGGTTTTCAGATTTTCTTCAAAATTGCAGGGCAGGTAGATCTTGTCATGCTGATCACTTTTACTGCGTCAGATTTTTGACATCTGCAATGGTTTTTGAGTTATTTGCCAAAAACAGCAATTTACCCCTATGTGCTATTTTTAGTAACGGCAGCCATGTTGTTTGGTCCTCGGACTAATCGAACACAATTTTGAATCTACATAGCCTGGTGATAATTCAGATCAAGTTTAATTAAAACTGGCCCAGCAGTTTCAGAGGAGAAGATTTTTGAAAAAGTTTACGACGGACGGACGGACGGACGCCGACGGACGCCAAGTGATGGCAATAGCTCACATGGCCTTTTAGGCCAGGTGAGCTAAAAAAGTGGTCTTTGAGACTTTCAGGAAATTTACCAAAATTGGAAACAAGAATTTTTGAAATTAAATTGGTGAAAATGATTGCCTTATGGAAACAAATCCTGACAGTGTGGCTGCTAGGTAGAATTCCAAAAAATACGTGGTCTATGACATTTTCAGGAAATTTACCAAAATTGGAATCAAATATTTTTCAAATGCAATTGGTGAAAATGATTGCCCTAATGGAAACAAATGCTAAAAGTATGGTTGCTAGATAGAATTCCAAAAAATAAATGGCCAAAATATAAGATTACATGCCAAAATGTCCAAAAATATCAGTCTTTAACATTTTCAGGCAATTTACCAAAGTTTGAACCGGAATCAAACTTCTGAAAGCTTATTGCGTATCTACAGACTATATGCAACAATTCCGCAACAAAATTAAATCCATAAATCCAAAAATGTAGGATGAGTTTGCGTCGCATGCCATATGTGTCACTATCCACATTTTGTGGTCTTTGTCAAATCGACATCTTGATGCCTCTTGTTTGCATCAAGATAAATATCAAAAATCCGAAAGCTTATTGCGCATCTACAGACCATATGCAACAATTCTACAACAAAATTAAAACCCTGAATCCAAAATTGTAGGAGGAGTTCGCGTCGCATGCAACATGTGTCAAAATGGACACCTTGGGGCCTCACATCACCTCTTGTTTGCACCAAGACCAATATCAACAAGACCAATTACATGTCTGGACCTGCGTCACCGTCACTCATGTTCAACTTAGAAAGTGTTTTTTTTTTTTCAATGTAACAGAATGACATGTATAGGTTAGTATTCATTTACCTATTACCAAAAATTCTTCAAATGTAAGTTATAATTGAGATTATATTAAGTTCAACCTTATTACTGTAATAGACAAAAAAAAAGAAGAAAAAAGCCAAAACTAAATGTACAAAGTTGAACAAAGCATAAAATGAAAATAGTCCATATCACTTCAGCAAAGGTGAAAACCATACATGAGTTTCAAATAAACACATACTTTGAATCTTTATGAGAAAATATATGAAAGCAATGCAAAAATTCAAGAATAGCTGCCAATGGTCAATGCGTTCAAAACCCTGCAACGTCTCTGGACAAAAATTGAGTACCATGATGATTTAATATGATAGAATAAAGTACAAGTTCAATAATAAATAAATTTGACCTTTTTTTACATCAAAACTGGCCTAAAGGGGAGGTTCACATCACCAATGTGTTCAAACAACAGTAAAAACTTCCAAAGGTATTTAGTCAGAGATGTTAATCTTTCAGATTACACAAACCAGGCACTGTAATGTTAAAATATGCTGAAAAATGACTAAGTTCAACAATGCATAAATTCGACATTTTTTTTCAAATCTGCCCAGAAAGGGAGGTGCACATCTTCAATGTGTCAAGAACAACTGTGTATAGTTTCAAAAAAGGTATAACGAGTCAGAGTTTCAGATTACACAAACTCAGTATTGTAATGTTAAAATTTAATGAATTTAATGAAAAAACGCAAACATTGCCTTCCATACAACAGTGATCACCTTTGTATACCTATTAACATCGGAAAATCCAGCAAGGTCCACGGCTTGATTTGAACCCATACTGTATTGTCATCTCTGACAACACCGCATGCACTGTGCCCAGCGCTCTAGACCACTCGGCCACCTAGGCTATATATATATATAGAGAGAGAGCTATTATTTATAAACCTTATGCATCTTATCTGTTGCAACCTTATTCTTCTTCTATCCATTTGTCCGTCGTTTATTATGTTACAACTCTAGATTGCACACGAGGAATTAAGAATGACCCGATTACCGAAAACTGTATTCAAATTCAAATTCAAATTCTTTATTGGCCTAATCACAGGGCCCTTTCGGGCATATCTTTATATAGCCTAGGTGACCGAGTGGTCTAAAGCGCTGGGCACAGTGCAGGCGGTGTTGTCAGAGATGACAATACAGTATGGGTTCAAATCAAGCCGTGGACCTTGCTGGATTTTCCGATGTTAATAGGTATACAAAGGTGATCACTGTTGTATGGAAGGCAATGTTTGCGTCTTCGTGTTTTCGTGCTATCATTCACGAACGCAAAAATATGAGAACAAGAAAGCAAGAATGCGAAAAGACCAAAACGCGAAGTTGAAAAGGTGAAAACACGAAAACGCGAGATGTCCAGTGCGAAAAGACGGAAAAAGATATCTATTTAATTTCGTGTTTTCGTCTTCGTGTTTTCACGTTTTTGTGCCAGGGATTTCGCATTTTCGCGTTTTCGTTCTTTCCGCCTTTTTATTTTTATCTTTTTTTTCGTGTTCTCGCGTTTTCGCCTTTTCGCGTTCGTGAATGATAGCATGCACGAAAACACGAAAACGCAAAAATTGTCACATCCGGCTTCCGTACTGTTGGAATTCGGAATCATATAATATATTAATATATATAATCCCTGGCATGACATAGAAATAAAATGAATATATATAAAACATCATTAAGTATGTTTAATGATATTTTTGTTTTTTGTGTATGGATTGTTATTATTTAATCATGTACGTTTGTATTGTCATATGTCCCATTAAGGGCCCTTGATTGGTTAATAAAGAACTTTGAACTTTAAACTTTATATTATCATGTGCAACGCTACTATCTAAAACACAAATATTTCCGTCTAGAATTTCATTTCTAACGAGACTTATACACGGATTATGCTTAGACCCGTCTAATCTATTTTCATAAATCCTGGACTTCCAAATTAATTTTGTTACCCTAAATTCTTCATATTGGTCCATTTTGTAGCGCTTCAGATTAAGGTCAGATAAAAATCGTGGTGTTCTATCTGACTTCGTGGTTTCGAGGCACCGATTAACAACCTTCAATCTCATCAGTGCAATATAAAAAATCAAAATATGTTGGACTTTTTTCCCTCATGTTTAGGTGTAGCAGTGCTTTTATACCTATGCACAATGCACTGTGTAGACAAAACCGAGTCAAGTGTAAATAAAATTGTCTGTAAACGATTTTCATACCGATGACTTTCAGAGGTCACTGAACTCGTTTTTGTTTATAAACCTTGGAAACCGAACACACTAGGACGATTCAAGCTACCTGTATTCGAATGTGTATACCTGTGTTTAAAATTGTTTAAATGGAATCAAAGAGCATCATAAATATAAACCGTACCCTTCACACTCAATTTGAGGATAGAGAGGGTTATTATATGAGAAATAATAGATGCAACTCCGATACTTTTACACTGATGAATGTATTTATCGGAGTAGCATTTATATTTCCAGTATAAATAACTCTCGATTCCAACTAATTTTCATAATTTAATGAATATAATTAACAACTAATCAATTAATTAGTTTATGTGGACTAACCAGTCGCCTTTTCTGAGAAGGTGACGGTTTTTGGAATTGGCAAAAGTACGAAATGGGAAAAATGTTGAAAAATTATGGAAATGGTGAGGAAAGAAATAAAACAAGTGAGAATTGGGGAAAGGGTACAAAATTAGGGAAATGGGATCAGAGAACCCCGTGTTACCCTCATCCCCTACTCCTCCCGTGACTTCAAAGATATAGTAATAATAATAAAAGTATTCCAAGTATTATAAAGCTATTATTGCTATTATCATTCAACCACGTTGCTATCTACATTGACAAAGGTCTCGTCAGGGCTGTATTTATTAAAAATGATACTAAATGTGTACATAAATACCATGGAAGAATGGGAGGTTTTGTTTCCGAAGTCTTCAAACAAAATGTATTTTTTAAAGATTTTCTATTGGAACAAAAACTTCATTTCGTTTCAATCCATAATGATATTCAAATGTTACTCATACAATTCTTACGGGCAGATGAAAAATGGGGAAATGGGGGGGGATAATGATATTTCAGGTACCACTAAATCACATCTTTTTTCTTGTGTTTGTATTCTTTTAACGCAGAATCAAAATGCAAAAGGCACTGAAAAAAAAGAATGATATAAAATGGTAGATTAATAAGGTAAAAGAAATGGTTTCCTTAATTGTCAAAAGTTGATAAACCTCCCTGCCCACACGCAGATAAAAATTACATACGAAGTCCATTTATTACTTCTTTTATTAATTATATATATTTGTATAAATATAGTCAAACACTTGAAGAAAACCTTCATGCCACAATTTTAATTAAGCCACGTGTATGAAAACAGAATGAATAAAGTGCCTCAAAGAATTGTGTTCTCTTTTTTTGTATACCATTGTACACCATAGGTCTAACAGATAGTCTTATCTGTTCCCATTTTTGACCATTTTCAAAATATTCCAAAAATGTTACAGAAAGGTGTATGATTTATTTAATTTACTTACATGGTGTAAGATTAATGTAGGCAGTAGTTATGTTGCTTGTTAACCTATATAAGCAGGGGGGGATTTCCATGTCTATCAAGCTTAGTTTAAACTGATTTTTTTGTAGAAATTACAAAATTGTCAAGACAGACATACTTATGAAGTCTACTCCAGTTTTCTTCCAACATAAAGGCATGCTAAAGTTCTACATCAAATATCATTTATCCATATCAATGTAGATGTATTTACACATTTTGTTAAGCCAATTGAGGGCCCATGTCAATGGTAAAAGGCATTCTTCTTCTTTGAACTTTAATTTTTTCTTCTTAATTGTAATTATGATAACACTATACATAGGACAACCAGATTCAAACTAGATTTTTGCATGAAAATGGTTCTAACTAGCACTGTTTGGTTCTTAAGTTGTTATGATTTTTTTCCAGAACTAGAAATGGCAATATATATGTTGGAAAAGCGTCAAAAATTCGAATTAAAATTGATCGTGCCAAGGGACAGTTAAAACCCATGGGAAAATGGCCATGCTATTGGACACTGACGACAATCATCCAGACAGTTTGAAGGGAATAAACGTGCCTGTGATTGAAATAGTAAGTATCCATGACAGTTTTCATATTAGAAACTCCCGACACTTAAAAGTCGCATGTAACTAAATCTGTACAACGTCGCATACCAGTAGTGACTGCCAGTAAAACAAGGAATGAATGGACGTACTACCCGGGGTAAAGCTACTAATGATTTTTTTTTTATAAAACGCCATTTCAACATAAACAAGACAAGTCTCTCGGTGTATTTTTTACTCAAACTTCGTTTCAGACTATAATCAATTAGAATATAAATTATCTTTGTTTACATTACCTTTGTTTTGCCAGGTAAAAATGTCCAGATAGCCAATACTCCTTTTACAAATTATTACATTTTACAATTTGTATATAATTGTATAGTACACACAAAGTCATTGTGGTGCGACTTAACTAGGTATCCACTTACATGTTAAAAATAGCAGGTCAAAAACTTGTGCGTTCCTGGTAGGAAAACTAGACAAAACATCCTTAACTTAATATTGATTCTAAATGCAGGTAAATTTTCCGATAACATGGACTTTACAACCGGTTATGATCTTGAATATTTAACGATCTCTCCATCAATAAAATCTTGATATGGTTGAATAATTGATTATATTAAGGGTGACCTGACATGCATTCAAAAAAATGGTGGACAATTAATTCAACGGTTGATTCAATTCAAACTTGTTTTAGATCACTTTGTCTCTTTGGTTATATTTGACAATAACGCAACTTTATTATGTTGTACTACTGTTGTAAAAGGCACCATAGACGGTTGGCATGATTTTTGAAAAAAATGATAAAAATACCAATTAATTTGGCTATAGTTGTCTCCTTTTTAGCTCACCAAAGGCCATGTGAGCGTTTGCCATCACTCGGCGTCCGTCGTCCGTCCGTCCGTTAACTTTTATTCAAAGATCTTCTCCTCTGCAACTGCTGGGCCAATACTAAGCAAACTTGGCCTGAATCATCACCAGGGTATGCTCTTTCAAGTTTGTGATTTTTATGTCCGTAGACCAAACAACATGGCCGCTGTTACTAAAAATAGAACATAGGGNGCAAATTACTCGAAAACCGTTACAGATATCAAAAATCTGACTGAATAAAAAATTATCAGCATGATGAGATCTACCCACTGTGCAATTTTGAAGAAAATAGGAAAATCCATCTCGGAGTTATAGCCCTTTTTCCATTAAATTTTCTTTTTTTTTGTGTTACTTTTAGTCTTATATATTGAAAATGGTAGTAGATAGAAGTAAAGTTTTTATTACAAAAATGGTCTGCATAGTAAGATCTACATTTCCTGCAAGTTTGAAGAAAATCTAACAACCCACATAGGAGTTATGGCCCCTTTTTCTTTGAATTTTCACGATTTTTTAACATTTTTACTTTTATTTCACAAACTGTTTGAGATGGAGGTTAAATGTGAATTCCAAAAGTGTTGAGCTTTTCCAGGACTACAATTTCTACATATGTCCAGCAGTTTAGCATCTCATCCAAGATGGCCGCCACTGGGGGACATAGTTTAACAAAGGACCCTATGGGAAATGCATTCAAAGATCTTCTCCTCTGAAACCACTGAGAAAATGTGGACCAAATTTTGTCATAATAGTCCTCAGATGGTCCCCTTTAAAGTTTGTGATTTTTGTTGTTGTACCTCATCCAAGATGGCTGCCAGCAGGGAACATAGTTTAACATAGGGACCCATGTGAAATACATTCAAAGGTCTTTTCTCCTGAAACCACTATAAGCCAATAGGAACCAAACTTGGATACAATTGTCCTTGGCTGGTCCCCTTTAAAGCTTGTGATTTTTATGTTCGTACCTCATCCAAGATGGTCGTCAGCACAGGACATAGTTAACATAGGACCCTATTGAAAATGTATTCAAAGATCTTCTTCTCTGAAACTAATGAGCCAATTGGAACCAAACTTGATCACAATAGTCTTTAGGTGGTGGCCTTGAAAGTTTGTGATTTTTATGTTCATACCTCATTGAAGATGGCTGCCAGCAGAGAACATAGTTAAACGTAGGGACCCTATGGGAAATGCATCCAAAGATTTTCTCCTCTGAAACTACCTCTGAAACTACCAAGCCAAATTCAACCAAACTTGGTCACAATAGTCCTTGGCTTGTCCCCTTCAAAGTTTGTGGTTTTGACGTTCGTACCTCATCCAAGATGGCCGCCAGCGTGGAACATAGTTTAATATAGGAAATGCATTCACATGTCTTCTCCTCTGAACCTCCTGAGCCAATTCGAACCAAGTTTGGTTGCGATTGTCTTTGGGTGTTCCCTTTCAAAGTTTGTAATTTTTATGTTTGTAACTCATCCAAGATTGAAAATGTAACATCTTGTGAACTGATTTATAGTATGAATGGGTGGTCTCTTCGTGACAATGAATAAAACCAGGCACCAGGTGAGCGATACAGGCTCATGTGAGCCTCTAGTTAGTTTACCCCGCCGAAGTTAAGCGGTGATTGGCTTAATGAGTACTACTGGGCGACATGCGTGTCTGCGTCTGCATTTAGTTTAAATGATAAGGAATTTTGCTTTTCGCTAGGTTAGCAAATACTGTTGGTAAGTTTTCCTTGCTAGTACCTCGGAGTGAGTAAACCTATCATTGTCTGCTTAGCTTGTTTACTTGTTGACTAGATTTCATTTCCAAATAAGCTATCAAATTGTTCGTCGTTTCTAACATTCGTCCATCATGCTATGTGACATTACAAGTCACCACTGTGGGCGAAAAAGTGACATATTGGTTCACCACTGTTGGTGAAAAGTGACATCACTTTCACCACTGTGGGTGAAAAAAGAATTGAACAGAATTGTAAAAGGAAACGATGCAATGAGAGGAAGTACAGCATCTATCTCTCAAAGTTACGAGCAAAACATGTAGAGCATAACACTGAATTCATTTTGTTTTCGAAGTTTTGTGTAGAAAGTCGACAAGAGTGTAAAAAGTGGGTTTTTGATCCTTATAAGACGTGGATCTGAGTTCATCATAGAACAGGCATGCATCTTTGGTGATAGGTCATCATCCGAAATGGCAACCAGTAGGGAATATTGTTTAACTTTGAACCCTGTGGACAAACGAGGAGAATTAAGTCTCTGGGATATGGAATTTATGACTTTTATACGGTATCTCCGAAAGATGATATCTTCAACTTCATGAATATTTTATAAGATATACTATAAACTTTACAATGTAGATATCATAGACGTTATGAGATATTCTATAAAGTATATAAGATATAATAAACTTTTTGGATTAAATCACGTGGATTAAATATAAATATGGCTTGCCATACAACTGACCCAAGTGTTTCAAAAATGTCCCCGTTACAGGTTCAATATCCGCTTCATGCAAACATGTTAGGGATCCAACAAGTGACTATTGTGGCAAGGGGTAAGGGACCGACCATTTAACCTGAAGGGGGGGGGTTATGGTTTTTTTTTCTGGACAGAAAATTTTTTTCGCTTTCACGTGTATCAACAAAATATTTTTTTTTAAATTAACATTATTTTTTGGGGCAGAAAGCCTCCTTGAGAAATTTTTTTTCATCATTGAGGCAGCCAAAATATTTTTTTTCACACAAAATCGGATCCAAAATATTTTTTTAGAAAAAAACCATAGCCCCCCTTCAAGTTAAATGGTCGGTCCCTAAGTGGTTTCAGACGTCTCTCGACGGAACACTGCGACGGACTTAAGCTGATGGCAAAATAGCCACAGATTTGACCGAAAAACCGATAATTTACAAAATCTTATTCAAATATACTATACATTTAGCTAAAAAAATACCTCTCAGCTGTTAAGTTCATACACATGACATCCTGGCAGCTTTTCTGTTATCCTACACATAATAGTTAAAGTATCAACATTAAGAGGGTCATACTTAATGTGAATAATTTACTTTAAGCAATGCTAGTTTTCCATTTGCCTCATTACATGTAATATGCCTGTGTTTACCACGGGGTGAATGACCGAACATATATCTACTTTACACAAGTAAGACATAATTAAACTAATACAAAAGAGCTATTAGTTTACACGTTGTTAGTATAAAAAATCTCACCTGCTTTCCTCGTCATCTTCAACACACAGATAGCATGTACGTAATTCTATGAAATGAGACAATCGTACATAGTGAATTACACAAAATGACAACAGTGATAAACATCTTGGTAACTACCAAATTACAAAAATAGACAAAAGCAAGGAATGTAATGTAAAGAATGTTAAACTGACATTTGTGTTAAATGACACAAAAGGGGGGGGGGCGGTTACCCACTCTTCAAGTTCCTTACTGATATATCGAAAATATATCGATTGAACATCAACCACCCAAAAGAAAAAATAAGTAAATAAAATTAATGAATATATATATATATATATATAACGATGGTAGGATAACATCCTGCATGGAGACAATTTTTATGGCTTTTTGCACATTTTTTAGCGTAAAGATTCAGTTGGTGTATTTGAACACAAACTTGTTTCTAGTCTTCTGTAACTACGCCATTAGTTTAATTATCGCAAAAGATAAAATAGAAGTGTATGGAAAATTTGACGTTCTATGCAGACGATACTTTTCATTGGCGGATCCAACGGGGGGGGGGGGGGGGGG